>OMNW01034735.1:20403-31276 GCA_900303245.1 Selene dorsalis | reverse complement strand
CAGATAAGTTCTGGATTACTCAGCCTGTCAGCTCCTTGTGCAGGCTACAGGTTCCTCAGTACCGCAAATACTACGCTACTTAAGCCTGTGTGTGTGTGTGTGTGTGTGTGTGTGTGTGTGTGTGTGTGTGTGTGTGTATGTGTGTGTGTGTGTGTGTGTGCGTGCGCGTTGGCTTCATAAACAGATGGATCATATTATCGCAGTGAAAATTAGAGCAGTATGCAGGTCTGGAGCAACAGCATCCAACTACTTCTACACCTCCCAGCAACACCAGCCCTCATGGACTATAGTCAACGTCGTGCTGTGAGAACTGTCGACGTGTTGACAATGATTAAAGTGAATAAAATTTTTGTTATAGGCTGTAAACAAAGTTATTCCTGTCGCGAAGCCCTGCCATGTTATTTCCGCAGCCCACTCTCTCTTTGGAGAAAGAAAGCCCCTGACATAACAACACAAAGTCACACATGTGCTCTAAAAGCCTGTTTGGTTCTCGGGCAGTTTTCCCGTGAGAAAACAGTCGGATCTGCAGCCACGTTACTGACTCGTCACATTCCCCTGCACTGCCAGAGCAATGTAACGCATTTCGAGAAATACCGACACGCGGACTCCTCTGCACACCCACACCCACACACCTCACCTCACCTCACCCGTACTCCCCAAAGTCTCAATCGTGCCACTGTTGTTGAAACAGTATAAATAAAATCACATAGGCCTACAGTCTAATAATTTCCAACACTGATAGTGCCTGATGAAACGGTGCACTGTCCAGTGAAATTAAAGCAACATCAGCCAGACTAATGAATGAAGTACCACTTACAAAGTGTAAATACATCATATATTACTTACTAGAGTTGTATAGATCAGTTTTAAGCCATTAAGGAAAATAACTTTTGGGTTGCCAGGTTATGATGTGTATCTATCTTTCATGCTCAAAGGGATGAAAAAGATCTGGACCAAGCTCCATTTGACTCATTAAGCATTCATTATTACATGAAGGATGTGTTTCGCATGACTACTGAAAAGAAAGGGTGAAGAAGAGGCAGTGGGACTGAAGATGATCAGCTAAAAAATGTTTTTTCACAATCTGGCAACCTTGTATTTCTTTATTTTTCTTGTCCTGCTTGTAATTGATCTAGATATGATTATCATATGATATGATTTACTGACCATTCAAAAAGGAAGTAATCCACAGCAGCAGCAGAAGTAACATATAAACCCTTCATTCAAAATATTAACTTGTATTGGCAAGTATGTGAACTCAAAGACGACCTTTTCAGCTCAGGTGAGCAGTCAGACCCTCTACTGAATGAGCAGGTGGGTGGGCTGCGAAATACATCTGTTCCTCTGTGGAACACATTTGCCAAATTCCTGGATTGGAAATAGATTCAGTAACACCATAAACACGATGGAAGGCCAAAGATGTGCAGGTTGCAGAGGAAGCTGCTGATGTGCTGTTTGACCTCATGTACTCCTCCACCATGTGAAGTATTTACAGAGCGGTGGAGCCTCTGACCTGCTCCCTCTTATCCCTCTGCCATCACCCGGCTCTTCTCAAGCGGCCTGATGGGAGGAACGCTGCGTGTGTCCACACACTGATTCCTCGTGAAGCCACATACACATTTCTCAATCTCTGATTTCAACCTTATTTCCTTGTTGCTCTCGAGCAGCATGCTCCCCTCTCTTTTTGAAGACCTTTATTCATTTACAGGGGACAACTATTGGGTCTGTTGGGAGGTTGAATGCCTTGCTCAAACGCAGTTTGGTAGTAGTTTTTGAAAAGGAAGCAAGATAGCAGGAGTAAGACTGAGAAAATGTGGCAGTGTTGCTATGGCATCTTGCCAGTCTTCTTTTTCATTGACACACATACACACACACTTGGAGAAAGACAGCAATGTTGAAACAAAGGAATGTGGTAATGTTCCAGGTGAATGAAAAAGCCTTCAGTGTCTGACCTCTGTGAGCTCTACTCACCCAAACACACCCAACTCTTATCTCTCTCTCTTATCCGCGGCACTGCCAGAGAACATGCAGCTGTATAAGTGTGTGTGTGTGCATTTTTTCTACACACGTGCAGGTTTATTTGATCAGTGAGGGCAAGCAGGCTCCAGGGTCAGGGTCATTCATTGTGTGTGTGTGTGTTATCAGGTCTGATGTGTGTAGGGAGACAGAGTGTAAACACTGACTAAAGCTCTGTTTACCCTCTTTCTGAGTCTCTTTCATAGATTCTCCATTAGAGCGCTCTCTGATCACATACCAAGTGCTTTATCATGAGGCAAGAGTGGGTAAAGGAGACAGGATATATTAGACAGAGTGAGGTCTAACTTAAACAACTTACTTCAATTCGTTACATCCTAAAATATATGGAGTCCATTTGGTAGACATTCATCCAAAGCACCTTACAGCTTCATGACTTTGTACACTTTGAATATAAGTGGCCACAAGGACCCATTCTGCTGTTTCATTCCAACACAGTGTTTAGCAAAGGACATGGTGAGCTGAGGTGATATATTCATTGTGCGCTCAATCACTAAAGTGTATTTGAGCAGAATTTGATCATGATGGGAACATATGGGTATGTAGAACATTTAATGCCAATCTATCTAAATAGCTTTTCTCTCTAGTCCAAAGTGGTGGACTGATCCCCATCCTGCCAAGTGTAGCTGAAATAATTATCTGACTAACTGACCAACAGACAAATGTACTGAATTTATTTTAAGTCATCTAACCATTTCCAAATTCTAAATTGAGAAAATGTACTAATTTTCTCTGACTTGTGTCAAAGTAAACTGGAAATCTTTGGGTTTAAGATTATTGGTCAGACAACACAGGGTATCTGAATGTATCACTTTAAGAAAATGTAACAGGCCTTTTAATATCAAGAAAATGATTTATCAGTTTATCAGAAACTACCCAAGCCCAATAAAGACATGAATCAGTAGTGGCTGCCTTGGTGCAAAGACGAAGACACATCCTGACTGAAGTGTTTGTGTGTATAAACACAGAGAGGGTAGAGGGGTGTATGTGGAGACTAAGTGCTAAGTGAATGTGATATTTTTCTCAGTCCCTACACAGCGCTGCACTGTGGGGGCACAGGTCTGGGTTTTTTTACCTCAAACCTGACTGTTTGGGTTAAAACGGGCCAAAACATTCCTGTAATTCATTAAACACTATGTTTCCAAGCCTAACTGGCCTCTGTACATCCACAACACTGTGCAACTGTATCTTCAGTCTATGATAACAAAGGTAGTGAAAACAAAACTTTGGCAGAAGTGAAGACCCTGCTTCAGTTTTTTTTTTTTTTTTTTTTTTTTTTTTTTTTACCATTACTGCTGCTTCCCTACAAACTGCTGTGGCCAGATTTACAGTAAGGCAGACCACCTCACTGACCCAGGAAACACTGGGGGAGATTTTGTGGGGAAAGGTCTGTTTACCTTTGGGCAGAAAAACTCTGCACACTGTGAGGTAAAATAAACTTTTTGTGTGTGTTTACGTATCAGAACAGTGCTTTCTTAAAGAGGTTATTGTTCTTTAGATTTCATAAGACCCAGGGAAAGAAAAAAACAAATACAGAGAGAATACATGTTTGTACATTTATAGCAGATGTGTGCGTGTGTCTGATTTTGCATGGTTGCATCAGAGCAGACTTTAGAAATCAGTACAAGACTTCTGGTCATAAAACACCCCACTCTTCGTAAGTTGAACCTTCTGTCTGATGACACGCTGACTCCAGTCGCTTCCTTTTAACTCCAACACAAGTTCAAGTATCCAGGCTGACAAATACCACTCACAGTCCACACAGGCTTAGACAACACAGTGGAAAATTTTATTCCTCCAGTGGCCAACATCACTTATTGTTAGGTTCAATATTTTTAAAAGGAATATCTAAAGTTACATTCTTATTCACTTTCTTGTCAGTGATTAGATGAGAAAATTGATACCGCTTTCATGTCTGTAGGCTAAATGTGAAGCTACCACCCGCAGCCAGTTAGCGTAGTTTAGCATAATCACTAGAGACAGTGGGAACAGCTAGCCTGACTCAGTCAGAGGATAAAAAATCAAAAAAACAAAACATCTTAAGGCACATTTGGAGCTCACTCCTTTATTTGTTTAGTCCATGCTTAAACCATTACACTTTGTCTGAGTCAAGCATAAAACTGTTTTGCAGCATTTCCCTGTTTTTGTGTGCACACAAATTGAACATGTGCGCATGTTTTTTTATGGATAAACAATGAGTGAGTTTTTGATTTGGTAAAGGGTTTGTCTGTTTTACCCTTGGGCAGAGCCCTCAAGCTGTTTTCCTAAACTAAGCTAGGTGAGTCCTGGCAGGAGCTTCATATTTAATGGAGAGATATGAGTGTGGTGGAGTCTTATCATCCAACTCTCAGCAACAAAGTGAATGAGCATACAACACTAAAATGTCAAAATAGTCCTCTGAGGTTCTGTCGATACTGCAACAGCTCCTGTGCTGTGCTTCAGTGAGACAGAGAAATCAGCCGTGGTCCATTTCTCACTTTAGTCTTTTCCTGTTATTACCTGTTTCTCCTTCAGTTTGTATTTACGTAGTAAGTAATCCACTTCTCTGTTTCCCTCTGGCCGATCCAGCTGCAGGGCTCCTCCTGTCTTCTCCATCTCTTAAAACAGTCAGTTGAAATGGTAGTAATCCGTTCCTTCCTTCAGTTGCAGAGAGTTAAGGTTCTTCTCCAAAACACCCTCTGTCATGTCCTACAAATCAAACACATCTGAGTAACAGCAGAAACAGAAAAAATGGTGGAGAGCACAGATCTCCACAAAACAACACAAGAGGCATGAACATATGCCTTAACTGGCTGAACTTGCTCGTTTTTCCTTCTTGTCCCCTGCTGTGTATTTTTAACTGCACTGAACTAATGCCAAATGTTGCGCACAGGCTAAAGAGATTCAGACTGACCCACAGTTAATTAGGTTTAACCTTGGCCTATTAGAAAAGTTCAGCTGAATTTATTTGTTGATTATATGCTTATTTGACATCTGGATCGAAAACTTGTGGGATTGAGTCCAGCTGTCTGTGTGTGTGTGTGAGTGTGGAGACAGAGAGCGAAGGAGAGCACGACTGAGTCCAGGTCTCTTTGTCCTCTCACTCTGATTACGTCTCCCAGTTTCCATAATTGCGCAATTAGCAGCCCCCGTAGGTGGGGTCACTCGTTTTGATGTCTGAATCTGGCTGGGTGATAAATAGGCAATTAGTGATTTGCCTGAACAGCTATATGTATGTGTGCCCATGTGTCTGTGTGTGTCTATATGTGTGTGTGTGTTTGTTATGATATCTATGTCTTAGGAAAATGCTCTGAAATAACTACAAGTAAAACAAAGAATTTCTGAATACAAAATATAATCCTAAACTTCACAAATGTAAAATGAACAGTGGCAAACACATCACATGTTTGTACAAGTGCCGTGTGATCAGAAATCAGGCTGCTGTTCCTGACTGTCTCCCCTCTGTGTGTGTGTGTGTTTGTGTGTGAGAGCGAGTTATGTCCTGTGCCGGGCACACGCCCCAGATTATTATGTCATTAACTTAGATTACAGACCTGAGGGACAGACGATCAGAAACAGCAAACATACAACACACAAACACACTTTCTCCTCACCAGTTTAACACAGATGATGAAGGGGGCGGAGGCGTCTTTGTAGTGCAGAATTGGGATTTTTGGCTTAGGTATTTCCTGGCAAGGATACGAACCAGAGGAGAGTCACACAAACCATTTATCACTGCTACAGCTTCATAAAAAAATTCACTGGAATAAAGAGACTGGGTCCTGGGCCCTTGGTTTGATAACCTTGCGTCACTGCATAACTGTAACATTTAATCACAATAAACATGTTCCCCTTGGTGTCAGCAGGGGGTTCACCTTACCTTGGTTTCCTCATACGTGTAAAAGCCTTTCCTGATTTTGTTCTCGTCCACATCACAGAAAGCTTTGACCTAATAAAGGAAAGAGAAAAACCACGAATGCTGTCACACTCATATAACACAACTTCTCCCACCAGTTCTATCCACAGAGGAAGCAAAAATAGGTGAAAAATATATTGTGGTTAATCTCTCACATTTGGAGGTAACGTACCTTCTTCTGATTGGACGGGTTCAGGCAGCGGTACAGCTTTCGACCCTGCTTCCCAGCATTCCAGATGGTGAAGCTTTCCCATTGGCTAAGTACTCTCTCCTGCAGGAAGTCCACTCGCAGCTTCCAAATGGTTTCCCTGACAAAAGTTGAGGAGATGATCAGATGAAACAGCAGAAGTACACAGCACACTGACAGAAACAATTGGAACAGCTATAGCAACTTGAATCAACTTTGGGTCTCTTTCCTACAGATGAAACTAAGGTCTACTCCCCATTTTACCCCCAGCAGAGGTTTAAATATTTGGCTTCACTGTGGGTTTATGTAGAATTGTCTGACTACCTGTCTTTTGTTCTTGTTGGACTTTATGTTAATTAAGTCGCCATGTTCACAGAGGGCAGCAAATTATGTCATCATATCATAACTTTAACTACAAACATAAGACCCAAGTTAACTGGAATCAGGGCTAAATTTATTTTCTAAAAGTATTAATGTGTTCATTAAAAACTGCGATTCAGTAGCAATTAAGTACAGTCTAAAAAAATGCTTGTTTTTCCCATTGCCTGCACCTTGACTGATGTACACAGCTGTACAGGGGCCTGCCTCTTTCCCTCACACACTCTCTCTTTCTCACTCACACACACACACTCTTTTTCTCTCTCTCTCTCTCTCTCTCTCTCACACACACACACACACACAGTTAGTTTGACTCTGAATCTGATGATCTCCTGATATTTTCACACACAACGGTCTTTAGAGATTCTATAACTGATGCCAAAAATAAAACTCATCCAGTGAGCAGCAGAAAATCTCAGGCAGACGAAGGGACAGTAAGGTGTTCCTAATAAAGTGCCTGGTAAGCGTATATCTTGATGCTTTCCTCATACTCTTAACTCTCCCTCTCCTACTGTTGCTGAGTAATTATGCGTACAGTCACAGGAGGAACTCCACGCTCATCTCCTGATGTTAGCATCTGAGTGTGGGCCTCATATGACAAATAAACCCAAACCCCCCACCATCGTGCGGGTGGTCCACACCGCACTTTCTATACATTCTATACAGATTCTCAACATGGCAAAAACATGGCAGAGATTTACTATAAACTGTATCTGCTTGCACGCATTGAAGTCTTCATCTCCTTAATACCCTGCAGATCAAAAGTCAAACAGTTCCACAGATTCTGGTATAGATTCACATACAGGGCGGGTGCACAGACATATACACACATGCAGGCACATCCACCTCTATAAACACATCCTCTCCATGTGAAGAACCCTCCGTTTCAGTTACTCGTTAACATTTTTCCCCTCACATACAGGGAATCTACACGCACTGGTCAGCTTATTAGGAACACCTAGCTAAGACTGATGCAGCCTAAAACAGTAATCCTATATAAAAGCCTAAAATCACATTTTTTGATTCAACTATATGGTAATTTTGGTGGCAGCAGTTTGAGGTGTCGTGAGGTGCTGAGAGGGGGGGGGTCGCGAAATGATTTCCAGTAATCAAATAAAATTTAAAAATGTATTTTTAAATTTTAATCATCACATCCGGTGAGAGTGAAACATCCTAGTTCCAAAAATGTAAATCTGCACAGCAACAATGTTCACATGTTTACTCATTACTACAGTCTATGGATATTACTTTGACTGAGATATTCTTCTGCTTACATCGAAAAGAAAGTAATGTGACAAAATTGAGTTTGCACATGACAGCAACAATGTTACATGGACATGACTTTGACTGAGGTATTCTGCTTTTATCTCATAGTAAACTGCTGCATGTAAAATCATCTCCTTGTTGTGAGGCTCTTTTGCTCTTTTGTGTTGTTGTTATGCCTGTGGATACGTCTGTTAGTGCGCGAGCCCTGTGTACACGTTTTTTTGAATGTTTCAGTCACCTCCGGGGATCGCCAATCTCTGGCACCATTATTTTGGGGGTTGCAGGCTGAAAAGTTTGGGAACCCCTGGGTTAAGTAACAGCAAACACAGCATTAGTGCTGTCTGCATTATCTTCAGCAAGGTGTTCTTAATAAACTGACAATAGTATAGTCGCGCATAGTGACATTTATTGAGTGTGTGTGGGTGGGGGAGAGAGAGAGACAGAAAGAAGATGATGGCTTAATGTAACTTAGGAGAGGAAGTAGGTAGGCTGTGATGGGAGGGGGTGACAAGAAGTGGGGGAATGGAGTGGAAAGTAGGCAAGGCGAGTCTTGAAATAGGCCTCCAAAAATAGACAGATGATAGATGAAGACAGAGGAGGATGATCGGTGACAGATTGCGTCAAAACATGCAGATATACGAGCAGTCAACAGATCTAGAGGAGGAAGGAAGGAAGGAAGGAAGGAGGGATAACAGGAAAGAGGGGATAAAAGGGAGGTGTGTGTAGGGGTGAGGTATTCTCCTTTTGGTCCTTTGGTGCATTTTACATTTTGATGTAAAAACACACACCTGCAAACGCAATATGACCTCGCTGAGGCACAGGCAATGGCAGAAATGTCAGCTCACACACACACACACACACACACACACACACACACCATGTTTACTTCTGTTCACAAGTTCAGTTTCCCTCTGAGAGATACTGAACCCTGAGAAAAACACATGGTAAAATTCCTGATTGATACGCTGGGAAAGTAAACGAAATTCCAAAAACACATTCTGAAATTTTCAAGATTATGAAAACATGTGTCCATGTGTGTGCGTGTGCATAACTGTGTGAGAGAGTATGGAGCCTTGAGAAAATGTGGGATGGCAGTGGGGCAGCTGTGAGTAGGTGGATGAGCAACACTGCATCCAAATGTGTGTGTGTGTGCAGCTGAGTGGGCATGGAAGTGCAGAGTGTGACAGACTCTGTAACAGAGTGTGTGGCGGCCCTCTCATGGTAACGGTAGATCAGCAGGCACTCGTTGACCCTGGACAGACCCCCTCCCTGACGCAGACTCTGGTAGAAGAAGATCAGATCCTCTGGGACTCCCTGGAGAGGAGGAAGTAGAGTGTGAAATAATTGTTAGAGATGATCAATTATACAATTATAAAGGAAATCTGAGTGAATCCAAAACTGTATTCAAATGAAGTCGTCAGTTAGTTCACTGGAAAAAAACATTGAAAACTCATGTATTTTGACAATCAATTGATCAGTTCAGCTTGTTTGAGCTTCATAGATGTGAGGATTTCCTGTTTTTCTTTTTCTTCTTTCTCTGTAAATAGAGAGAGATGTATCGCCCAACGTTACTTCAGGTGACACAGAAACCGTGTTGGCAGTCGCCGAGAGCAGTGTATTTGAAATTTATAGCAGTGATCAATAAAACTGTTTATTTAAAGAAGTACTCCACTGATCACACTTCAAATCCTGGGAATAACTGCTAGTAACTGCTGCCGCTTTCAAGTGTGGAAATGGACCTGAAATGTCAGTTGATGAGTTACACTGTGGGTAATGTATAGTTATATTGACTGATTTCGATACTTAAACTGCTCATCATGAGTCATGTTATGGGTGTTCCAAGCTAAATTGAGAATCGACTTACCATAACCTGTACAGCTCAGCTCATCAATCTGATCTGTTTGTTGTCATTTTCCTGTTGCTATTTTTTTCCAGTGTGTCTATACAGTTAGCTGTGTAGGTGCAAAGATAATGTTCCAACACTTAAACAGCCTACTAAGCACTCATTGGTCAACTGTTCCTCTTACTGGTGGGAAGCTCATAGTGGGCCCAACAGCAGATCTATTTGAACTGAACAAGTGTGGGCACTCAGTCAGAACATTGAGGATTGAACGTGGAGTCAGTCTGAGGCTGGACTGATGCCTGGACTCTGCATCACCTGGAGTGGACTCAGGAGCACAAAGAAGAAAAACAAACATTGAAGGCTACAGGAAACGTTTTGGTGTGAACTCTAACCTTGCCTCCCTCATCAAATTGTCCGACCATCAGGAACCAGTTCCTTGAGCAGAACCATGTCGGCATGACAACAGTGGGTCCATGAGATGTGTACGCCTAAGACATAAAAAAAAGTTTGAACTATAAGACAAAAGATCTAAACCAGAATTGGCACAATATCAGTTTACACAACATCATTTATTATACTGGCACTTGTGAACATACAGCACACATCAGTACTTTTCCTGTGAAAGGACAGTCTTTAAAGGTAAATTTTGTGAAACCTCATAAAATCCTAAAAAAACAACAACTAATTAATAGAGATGGTGCAGATGCTTAATTAAAGAAGCTGGGTTATATTTGAATATCTATTTTTGTACATCTTGCTCAATCTGAAACAAGGTTTGTGTGTAGATGGGGAAGAACCAGAGATAAGAGGTCGCATCTGATCCAACTAATACAGAAGGATGACAACTTGAAGGAAACACCAAAATAAATGTCTCACATTTCTTTTAACCGCCACACGCTTATGAAACAGTGTCAATGCTGCCTCTGATTCATGGTGTGCAAGATCTGGTGACTGTCAGACACGAAAGTCCAGTAAGAAAATGGTAATCATATTCTGACCAAATATCAACTGGAGCGCAGACTGAGAGTTGAGAGGCTTTAAATAAACAGAAGACAAGGAGAGGATGAGTAAAAGCGCTGTCACCGATCTGAGGCTGAGTAAAAGTCTGTTTCTGGTATGAGGATTGTAAAGAGGAACGGAAAAACCTGCAGTAACGGCTTGAAATAAGCTTGTAGAAGTGAGAGAGCAAGGGAAACTACAGCATGACCAGTGCACCAGAAAAAAACAGTTGAAGTTGTCATGAACTAAAGTATGGTATTATCAATATACA
>OMNW01034733.1:0-11842 GCA_900303245.1 Selene dorsalis | reverse complement strand
CACACACACACACACACACACACACACACACACACACACACACACACACACACACACACACACACACACACACTCTGCTCTGTTTGTTGACATAGCTGAGTTTATAATTTTCTATTATCATAATATGCAATAGATGAATATAAAGGTAGTAGTTCCTCTGTGAAAGGACAGAGATACTCTTTAAACCAAGCGACTGCTGTCTTTTTCAGCTTTACATCAACACACACTAAACACAGGAGGCCAGTGAAACTAACTTCTAAAGGAGACAAAGTTTTGACTGAGTGACCATTTAAGTTAGTTAAGATAGACAATGGCAAATATCACCATTGACAACACGCAGCACACCTTCAAATAAAAAACTGCTGAAAGTTTATTTAGCTTTCTATAGTATTGTAGTTCTTTAGTTAATAAAAAATGACTTTTCTTCTAATGAACATGAAACAACACAAAGAACTGAACTGGTTAAAGCACTGGTCATAATGTATGTGTGTCAGCGTCATGTCAAAACACAGGCCATGCAGGACAGTGACACATCATATTGTGTGGGCCTCCTGACCCCTTTAGCCTTCCCCATAGTTAAAGATAGGGGGTGCATCACAATGGTGGAGCCACACTGACAGGCACCACCTACTGTCTGACTTTTTGTTGTCCTTACACAATGGTTTTTTTTGGTGCTTTATATGCCAGTGTTGTGTTTTATTATTGACGATATTCTGAATGTGCGCAAATACCAAGCCAGCCACAGTGGAGAATGGGAGCCTGTAAGGTGTGCAGCTCAGTTATAGGACCGGTCACCTTGATGCGGGTGTATTAGGCTGACGAGAAACATACTGATATGGAATTAACAAATGATTGCATCTTGGTCAGGAAACAAAGAAAGTACTCTGCTGTTAAAAGTCTGGTGAAGCATTTTTGATAAAAGGAAAGTCAACGTTTGTTCAGAGAATTGTGGTTTGTGAATTTCGTTGGGTGTCTGGAGGGAATGATTTGTTGTCCAGGGCATCTCTGTGGTAATGGCTGTTAAAATCTTGGGCAGTGCTTTGATGACATTTGTCCTTCTCGTCTGTGGTTCTTCTTCTTTGCTGAAAGGAGGCTATTAGGGAAGTTTTTCTCTCTTCGCCCTTGGCCATCATTCACAGTCGACAGAAAATTTAAGCGCCGTATTGTCACTCAAATCTGTCCTTCAGTTAATGTGGTGCATAATGTGAAAACTCCTCTTCCCACTGCAACATCTACTGATGACCAGCTGGCGGAGCTGTTGTAGCCTGTGTGTGCTGACACTGTGCTGCTGGTGTTTGTTCAGCAGTCTGTCTTGAACGTTTGGCTGAGGACTTCAGGGTTTTACATGTGCAGAGTGCTGCGATAAAGCTGTGTGAAAGCGGATTCATTTGGGGAGATAAGTTTGTGTAGGGTCAAGTCATGATTCAGTCCAGTGCACTTTTCTCCGGTCAAATCACATGTCGGAGCGTTTTGCACAGACACAAATTGGGTCTTTGGGATTGCATTTGTAATTTCCATGGCGATATTCCCTCTACCTCCTCCTCCTCCTCCTCTCACCTATTATATCACTCTTCGTTTTCCATCTCCCCCTCTTCTCACCACTTACACTCTACTTCTTTTCCTTGGTCTTCTTTCTCTCTTCTCGCACACCCCCACCCTCTATCTCCCTCTGTTTTCCTCTCTTTTCTCTACCAGCCCATCACTCTCTCCTTCCTGCCCTGGAGACAGTATTATCAGTGCAGTGCAAGCAGTAAATTGCACCCTGAGACTTTCCTGGAGCTGGAGATAGGACTGGTGCAGGGTTGGAGGTATAGTCATGGGAAGAGGAGAGATTGTTTTACACACCAGTTTCACGTGACCCCCCCCATCTCCCCTCCTCCCTGTGTTGAGACATGCTGTAGCACCTGTCTTATCTCCACTACAACACACTCCCTCTCCTAATAGAAAGCCGCTGGAGGGACGTTGTGAGCAGAATGACCAGTGGAGCAGCACTGGACCTCCTTATGCCGTGGGCTCGTTGTAATTACTGTTTCTTGTGCTTTGAATACATATATGCATGCATGCACATCAGTATGGGCAGATTTGTTCTAGTATAGTTCCAGTATGAAGCATTGCACTGCTGTGTTTCATAGAGGTTATAGCTATTGCTGATTTTCAACTCTTGGCCCTAGTTGAGCTTTTACATGGACAGCTGTAATTTAGATAACTGGTTTTGATATTATTTAATAAAACCACAATACACAGCAGATATGAAAGTAAAAGTAAAATACTCTAGTGAAATTCATTGATTTTGCTGTACCTCTGGAGGGAGACCACAACAGCAAAAACTAAACAGACAATCAGACAAAACAATTGATAACATCATACAATCAGCCTAGAATGTGCAGATGTACAACAACAGAACAAGTAGATAAATACAAACAAAATCTATTTATGTAGTATGTTAAGTATCCAAAAATGCTCGGTCATACATTTCCTATAATTCATCATCCCCATGTTTTTATTTCTATCGAATCAAATTAAAGGTACTCTGGGGAATTTTCATGTTTTGCCAGAATGAAGACTGCATTTCCCATGAGCTCTTGCGCATATTGTTGTAAAGACGCTTATCTGGATTGCACGTCAGGGCTCCAGACAAACTTTTTTGTGAGCAGTTTTAGGCAAATTACTTTGGAAATGTATTTAAAATCCTTAAGAACAGCCAATAGCAGGACAGCGGAGCAGGCTGACTTTATAGCCCAGGATGGGTGTGCAAGTGTGGGTGAGAGTAGAGAGGAGAGACTCGGCTGTCTGGAGCATAAACCAGCTGCCTTGCTTTCACCCGCCGGGTGTTTGCAACTCGGGGCAAAGGAGGAGAACTGAGTCTCGGTCAGGAGTGTGAGACAGGCATGGAGCACCAGGTCGGCTGAGCTCCACCTGCCTGGGCTGTCTCTGGTGCAGAGAAGCTTCTCACTGCCCGTAGTCGGTTGCCGTAAATTGCTCTGTCTTGCCGAGGAAATGCTGGGCGAGTCGACCACTAAATAATAATAATATCAAAATAACTACGAAAATAAAATGATATATTCATTGAAAATGGACACACAAACAAGTGTGGGTAATGTAGATTCATCCACATTAATATGAGACTCTTTTATAACCAAAGCAAACTCCTCGTAGTCTCTTTTAATTCATTTGTATATAATAAAATATTACACAGAACAAAATAATTGTGCAGGAGGGGAAGGAAGCCCAGAGGCCTTACATAAAGTTGTCCCTTTCATTTCAGCAAGTCATTAAAACATCGTACATAAAACAATACAACTACTGGAGTGTTGAATCCCTTTACCTAAATACAATTAAGTTCTACCCTAATGTTTTCTTTGTTAACTCAGTACAGGAATTAAGCATTGTCATTACAAAGATAATAATAATCATTACATTACATCTTTCTCCTGTCTTTTTTTCCTCTTTGTTATTACCATGATATTGCACTTTGTTTTTACTGAGCTATAAGGCAAAATGCCACAAAAATACAAAGTCTATTTGTTTGACAATGGTTTCCTTACATTGAGAAACTAAAACCACCATACTGACCACTACTGGATAAGTGTTATGTCTCGTAGAGGTATACGTACTTTAAATCAGCGCTAATCTTTTTATTTGTTTGATAAACTAATTCCATGAGAAGCACATCTCAGTAACTCGACATTATCTCCACACTGTACCAGCAAATAGTTGCCAGCATACATGAACATGTTCCTTCATACAGAGGCACATATATATTTATATAGTGTCGCCCACAGTGTAGGTGTAACGTAGCACATTAAAATGTATCTCCGAGAATTCAAATGGATCTTCATATGAGAGCCCCCAAATTAGAGCGGCTGCCAGCACGGCTGGTGGTATCTAGTGAGGTGCCATGGTCAGCACCAACCTACATTTGGCAGCTGGCCCATGTTAATTTCATACCCTGTGAGGGAAAGGTTTTAAGAGATGACAGTGATGCAATACTGCCTGGAGAAAAAGGATGAGGAAGACTGAACATATGAGAAGATGAGAAATAAGAGGTGACAGCTGATTAAGCATTTACTAAGTAATTGGGAGCAAGAAGGATGTGAGGATGAAAAAGAAGTGACTGAACATTTTGTGAAGGGTTAGAATAAAGAATGGAGAGGTGCGGAAAATGAATGCGAGTGAAAGAGCAGATGACACACATTTCCTTTGGAAGTGAGCTGAAGAGGAAGGAATGGACGGAAAGGTGAAAACGAAGTCTTCACAAGCGATTTAACATTTCCTGGAGCATGAGGATGTGGATGAGAAGAGCAGCACTGGAAAGACCAGAGGGAAGGAGTGACTCTTTGTGATGTTTCTTTGGTGCTTTGGGCAGATGATGGGCAGATGATGTTTGCAAAACACTTCCTGTGAAGGATGCACTTTGAGGAAGACGATGCAGGGGGTGGCCAGTGGTTCTGATAAGGGGGGGAGTAGGAGACAGTGAAGGTGAAGGGGAGAGAGTCACAATGTAAATGTGTGGCCAGTAACTTTGTAAAGAATCACTGCAGTGTGACAAGCTGATGAAAACAAGGCAGAGTTTAGCCTTGATTGTGGAACAAAGGTGTGAAGAAAAAGTGCTACAGGTGACTAAGTGCTTCCTGTCCTGTGTGTGTGTGGGGGGGGGGGGCTCAGCTCTGAGTCACGAGTCAGAGGGAGCCAGACAATGATGTGTGGCATCTGCTATTTAGTTGCCTCTTTCTTGTCTTAGCCTTCACTCCCTCACTCTATTTCACCCTGGCTTTTGTCCTCCCAGAGAACTGTGTGATCCCGCCATTCCTCGGGCCCTTTCTTCATCTTTCAGCCAAGGTCCTCATCCAGTGTGCTGCGCTCTGTGAATAGTCTTTGTTAATAGCAAATCTTCTGCAGATTAATTTCAGAATGGGAGAGGGGCATGGGAGAATGGAAAGAAAGGAAGCAAGTCGAACTAAAGGGCTAAAAGGGATTTTCTCTTTTTATAATGTATTAATGGCCTTTTGGTGCCTGTTGAAAGCAAAAAAAAAGGTTATAAGTCACATTAGCATACGGTAAATTTCTCCCTCTCTCTCTGTTCCCACAGAACAATTACGAAGCCTATTTTATTAGCTGCCCTTTAACTTCCTCTGATGGAGCTTCAGCTAATACAAAATGCCATCCGTGCTTTCTATATTCTTTAAATGTGGCTGTGGATCTCAGGTGAATTTGTTGCATCCAACAGGAACTTAATGTGACAGGAGAAATGTACTATGATATAAGTAACATTATGTTGAATTTTTGTCATACATGATGAGATCAGAAATACAATGCTACAACTGCTCTGGTTGCAAATTTTAATTAATGAGTAAATAACTGATTCTTTTTAAGTAACACAACATTGGTGCAGTAAAGGATCACCATGGGTGCACCCAGGTACCCAGCTGTTGTCCACAGGGATGGGCAGTTAATGGAAAAAGTATTAAAACCCCAGTTAAAAACTCTCACTGACTTTGTGTTCCAGAAAAATTTTAGTCTATATTCACTCGATGCAAAGCTTGTGATATCTAAAATGATTATAAACCGAGCAGCTTCTACATAGTTAAGTAAAATTGACACCGGACAAAAAGAAGTAAAATCCCAAAAGTGCATAAGCAACAATTTAAGTGATTGGTGCTGCACCAATTTGTTTGATAACTTGAAGCACAATCAAATGGGGGAATATGAAGAGTGCACGCCCAAAAAAGAATAGTATAAAAGAAAAATGATTTACAGTATGGATCTTGTCAGAGAACCACAAGGACAGAAAAAGTATCCAAAATGGTAATTTAAAAAAATAAATAAGATGTTTGAAATAACTTAAATCAGTCAATCTTCAGGGCCTTATGGCTCAGATAGTGTGGGACTGAAAGAGGAGTTTTGCAGTGATATTGCACCTGAAGAATCGTTGGTTTCTTTAAATGGTGTGGTTGGACAGGTCTCTCTGACAGCTACCCCCCAGAGGTTTAACCTTTGGAGGTGAATTTGCCATGGGGTGAATTTAAGATTCTCCAGCCTTTCCCTGTTCCCAGCCTTCCCCTGTTCCCTGCCAAGTAAAGCCAGCGCACCCAAGGTGCACTGTTTACCAGGGTCTGAAGAGTTCATTTGCAAGAACAGAAGCAGTATAGGGGTAATTTAGTTGATTAGTAAAAGTTGAATATGAAGTATGAATTGGTTTGATGCTGGTGGAGACATCTGTTGAGAAAGCTAGATTAACCAGTTCCTCCGAGTGACACTAGATGGCAACAGAAGGATATTCCATATTCCACCAACTCTCCATCAAGGTGAAAGCATCTCTCTCTCTGTCTTGCGCTGTGTTATTCAGTCTGCTGCTTTGTCTCTGTCCATCATGCACAATATTAAGTTGAATTTTAAGTGTGAAATTCTCTCATTGGAAAGCCAGTCACAAATGTTATGCTGGAAGTTCCCCATGTTAATTTAATCTACCTTCTCTCTCTCTCCATACGATGACCTTTAATCTCTTCCATCATTCTTATTGCTTCAGAATTGGTTGTGGAGTGGCATAGTGACAGGGAACATTTCATTGTAATGTTCAAATTACTTTAGTCTTCACGGAAGCTGTCACATGCCAGGAGCCGCTGTCGCTCCTTGTTTCATCTGCTTTTGTCGGAACTACAAAAATAAAGCTAGATTCTTCCACAGGAAGTAATTAGTCTGTACAAATTGGCGGAATTTGTTTTTCAGTTACAGTCTGTGTCTTTCCATACCTTTTTTTTTGTTTGTTTGTTTGCTTGGATTTCCTTCCTTCCTTTTTTTTGTATGAAAGGAGAAATCTGTGTTTTAATTGCAAGTTTTATCTCCTAATTTTATTCTGTCTTTCTCTTGTTTTATATTTTAAACAGTAGCATTCCATTTAATTTGCCTTGGTTGTTGAGGTCACCACAGCTGGAAAGTTGTCTCTCTATTACTCAACCCAAAAGATATTAGGGAAGATTACGACACATATCCAGCTCTCTCCATGAGAATAATTTCAAGATAAAATATTTAAAAGGAGATGCAGTGTGTCTAGGACAGAACCACAGTTTAAGAACCAGTTATTCTCAGTCTTGCAATCAGTCATACTGTAGCCGATGTGGAGCTTCTCTATATCACATGAAGCCTTTACATTTGTTTGGTGGTTTTGGTGCTGGTTTCACATACAGTACTGTACAGGAAACATCTGTCTTTCAAGATGAAAATCAAGTGTTTAACCTTGATTGACTCTGGTTTAATTCGTCATATCACCTAAGGAGCCAGTCCTGGGACAAGGGCAGAATAAACCTGAAACCAGTGTGGAGGAGAGCAAGAGTTTGTATTAGCACAACCTCTAAAACTGTATCAGCCACTGCCAGTAAGAAGCTAATAAACAATGAATGAATATAAGATATTAATTGACTGTTAACTTATACGTGTGGTAGTCTCTCTGATGTTTCCTCTAACACTAACTCACCAAAAGCTTACACAGTTTACATCAGTATACCTGCCAACACCACGCAGTAACCTAACAAACAATATTAAACAAAACTGTGTCTGCTAGGTACCGATTCTGGTGTCAAATAGACTCATCACTACTCAAACATTCCTCTGCTTTTTCATGTGTCAGTATAATGCAAACAGTGATGGTGGATGGAGGCCTAAACCAGAATTTCTCAATGAGGAAGTATGTGTAGATGAGCTTCCAGCCCTTTACTCTCTCTTTTGTTGTAAAATCATGTCAAACTAAGTATTAATTACAGTGTAGTATCTTTTTTTTTTATCTTTTTTTTTTACATAGTTTAAAACATGTCTGTCCAGTGACTTTAACAATTATTAATGGACAGGGTTCCTCACTGGAAATCGATTAGCATAGGTGTAGCATCCTGTACCCAATCCCTACAACTCCTACTTTCGGAACCACTGCTGCAACTTGTGGTCTGTGGGTTTAAACGTTTATACTGATTCACTCTCTGGAGGGTCTTGCATGGCTTAGCGATGTATGCAACTTCTCATCTTTGTGAGACAGTCTGTGCTTGTTGTTCAGAGGTTTTTAGCATATATCTATTATTGTAATTGAAGTACTTCAAACGTTAGCAGTGAACATCTGTCAAAAGAATGCTCCCCTAACACTGGCACCACTACCTTGACAACAAAGACTGTAGCGCTAAATATTCAGCTAAATTCCTAGTGTTTTATTCCCAGATGGTTTTACTGAGGTGGCAGCACCACTCCAGAGCAAGATAGCACTGGGATCTCTCTTGTCTGCCTATCTGTTTGTCAGGCAGCCCTGCTGGAATGAGACAGATGTTGGCTCTGATTGGACAAACCTGCCTCCCTTGTTTTTACCTAAATCCATGTAATCAGCTACAGATTCTGTGCTGATGGAAAGACTGCGTTGTCTCTCACACACACACACACTCAGGAAACTCAGTCAAGCTTTCGCTAAGGGTGTGAGAAACAGCTGTGTTCACGCACACAGACACACAGCCTCACACGTAAAAAGCGAAACAGACCGAGGCAGATGGGAACGCGCTTCATTATAGCAGTACATGTGAATTGGTGAATGGCTTGATGTTTTATCATGTACTCCTCTGACTGCTTATTTAGTCTGACATATGGTATCACACTGATATTATATCATTTAGATGAGTGGAAAACTGGTGAAATGAGTTGCTTTGCTCAGCTCACACGCTTTGTCTTGAATTTCAATTGATTCACATTGTTCAAGCAATTTAAGAATCATTACAGAGTAGATGCAGAACACATGTGCCTACACATTTATATGAAGGCTTGTACACTAAAACGTATGAACTCTCGAATAGTTAATCACAGAGCTGGTGTTTGGCTAGAAAAAAGGAAGCTCGCTAAGAGTTAAAGGGATAGTTCAAGATTTTGGCAAATTCGCCCATTGCCATAATCCCTATAGTCATAGAAGTAGGGTTCATTACCTTTAATTATTGGTGCATGTTGTTTTCAGATCCATGGGGCAGAGCCATGAGCTGCTCAGATCTACGCCATGGAGGCTAATGGAATTTTTTGGTTTCCCTCATCAAACTCATCGAATACACAATCCAACAACTCCAGAACACTCTCATGGACAAGTTGTGACCTGCACATTCACCACGCTATGAGATAATAACTGAACGTTATGAGACGGAGTTGTTTTCAAGGTAAATGCAGAGTCTGATTGCCGAAAAACTGCCCCTGACGGGAACGCGCATCAGCGGTTTTGCATTAATTTACCTCAAAAGAAAGGAAAACTAAAAAATTCCATTAGCCTCCATAGCGTAGCTCTGTGCAGCTTGCGGCTCTGCCCCGCGGATCTCAAAACAACATGCACCGATAATTAAAGGTAATGAACCTACTCATACGACTATAGGGATTATAGCAATGGGTGAATTTGCCAAAATGTTGAACTATCCCTTTAAGGAATTAAAAGCGAGTTGGAAAAGAGAGGATGCAATGAAAACAGAGATAAACGGGAAAAGGCAGACCAGAAAAGAGAGAGCAAAAAGGAGAGGGGGTATTGGGAAATGATGGTGCTGGAGAGATGGGGAGATGGCAAGAGTGGCATTGAAGGGAATAGATGGAAAGAGGTGAGTGATGGAATGGGTTGAGGAGGAGGAGGAGGAGGAGGCTGAGGTACAGATAAGCCCGCAGTTGTATCAGTAATTGTAATCTGCAGCAGCTGACATGGTTCTGCATGTAAAGCTATTAGGCTGCTCAAAAACCAGCCTCCCTCTGCTCTGTCAGATAATCAGGTAAGAAGTGCGCAGGCAGACGGATGGGAAGCCCAGTGAATCGTAGTACACTGGAAAACAGGGCTGACTGAGAGAAGATTGGACATCAGAGTAGATCCATCTGAATTTATTAGCGACATTGTTGCTGCAAAATCAGCACACTTAGAGCAGTCTGTAATTGACAGAGTCACATTTTCACACGAGAGATGAGTACGTTATAGCTCAGTGGAGCAGTTAAAGGGTAGTACACTGCGTCTTTGTGCTCGATATAGCTTGTGTGCTGTAATACTGAAATACAGCTTGGATAGGATGTAAGGTGTCACTTTGTTCTGCACTGGACTGGGATATACATTTTATTACTGTAAAATCAATATTCTCAATATTCTCTCATCCTGAGTAATGTGAAGTGGAAGGCTTCTGTCTAATCATCTCTGCCTTGTTCCTGAAACTCTCAACTGCAGAACAGAACAGGAAGATCATCTCTGTTGACGGTTCATGTCAGCTCGCCTCAAAACTAACACCAACTTGGCAATGCAAGCAGACAGTAATGAGACAGTTTCAGCAGGTTTGATTGCAGTTACAAAGTATATGGTTCCTGACAGGTTGAATGCAGAGTCCCAGCAACACATCTGCCAGCAAAATCCAATGTTTCTACGAATGAGGAATCATTTTGTTTAATGTATGTTGCAGTGAACATCCAATCATCATGAACCCAGCTTTAGTTAATATGGAGTCAAAATTGCAGCTTAACAGGATTTAGACATTTTGACATGTCACGGTAGAAAAACACAGGTGCAAAGGAAATGAGTGATGGCTGAGTTCCATTTAGCTACTTGATTCATTCACAGGGTGTTGGTATTATTCATTCTGGCTCGCTGTCACACTGTCCAGGCTCAGCAAGACACTTGAATAGAACAGATGTGTCATTGATTATGTCCCCCACACTTTCTCTGCTATAACAACTCAAAATGTCAACTGTGAAAAGGCCTGTTGTTATTATCCTAAACATTTCATGCAACACAAATTTGATCAGAGCTCTTAATTTGGTGAGTCTCAAAAAGTGTGTTTTGAGTGCACTGACTGCTTCAGGCAATTATCGGTTTGGATTGAATCAGATTTAATCACACAATCCTTAATTGTAACAAATTTTATGATTTTTACCTCTTTCAGCATGATGATACAAACGTACAGGCGTACAAGAAATTGTGAGATTCAGATTTATCTGTCATGATCCCAGGGGACTGTACCAACACGAGAGACATTAATGCATGTTTAACCAAAGGGAATTGGTCTGATCATTCTGAGGATTCATATCCAATAGCTCTTGTAATACAATAAGGAAAGACATCACAAATTACATATTGAGCATCCTCGTAGTGCATGTGTGCACACTTAAAATACCCACACTGCACATTATTGACCCCCTCCCCCGAGGTCACTTTTACTCTACATCTCATAATTATGTAGAAGCTTAACATTATAACATTAAAGATGAGATGTCGTAAGGAAGTAAAGAAGTAAAAGTATTAATAGAGGAGACAAGGAGGAGCAGGAAGGATGAGGATGAGGAGGGGGAGGAGTAGGAGAGGGGCCAGTGGCCACTATTGTACTACTCCTTTCTCTGTATAGCTGCCTTGCTGTAATTATCAGTCAGATTATTATTGAGTGCTAATTTATTGCCTCGCTGGGAGCTATGTGTTAAATAAACGCAGCAGAGTAAATAAAGAGAGAGGGAGAACGAGGGAATGGCAGAGCAGGCTGCTGCTACTATCAGATGGCAACACAGCGCACAGGCTGCCCACAGGGGAAGAGTGTGATGCGTGAGTGTGTATTTATACACGCCTGTCCTGTGAGCCCAAACACTAGTATTGCATGCCCGTGTGGTTTGTTGATGATCTGTTGGACTATTAACACTGGTGGGTTGCCCTCGGATGCTCTCTTGGTGCGTTCCCTCTGTACCGGATCAGTGATTTGGGTCCCTCAGAGCTGATATCACTGTGGCGAAGACACACTAAAAGTCAAGCCAACCACCATCTGTTGTCCCTAACAATGCAATTCCAAAGCCTACAGTACAATATAGCTATTGTGGGGTAGAACTGTGTGAC
>OMNW01034731.1:51179-68980 GCA_900303245.1 Selene dorsalis | reverse complement strand
AGAGTTTGTGAGAATTATGTGATATATACTGATGGAAAAGAACCATTTTAGGAAAGCATAGCTATGGTTTGTAAGTTTGATGTGGTTCAAAAAGGTTCACTTGGAGTGGTCTCAAGCACAGCACAAGAAATACCAACTCATGCTCCTCCAAAAACACAAAACAAAACAAAAAAACCCTAAAACCCTAAATTAGTTCAGCTCCCTCTTAGACTGATGCCACACTTAGTTTCCTGAGTTCCATGACGACATGTGTTGAAATTGTGCAGCAGCTCATCGTGTGCAGCAGCTCATCGTGTGCAGCAGCGCCACTGCTCATCAGTAGAAAGTCTCTGGTCACCAGGTCACACTTGCCCCTGAGGACTGCTGGTTGGCAGATGGTATCTCAGCCTGCCACATCTCCTGACCTCAACCCCACTGAGAACCTGTGAGACGCCCTGCAACACAACGGCTGGAGACGTGACCTCTGCCTGTCAAAAGCCTGCAGCTTAGTCAGGGTTTTCTCCGAATGTGTCAGCACCTCACAGCTGCACGTTCAGAGGCTCGGTGGCTCCGTGGGGTGTAGTCAAGCAGAGGGAGCTGCACCAGGGGATGTGCTGGACTGCTGGACGACTACTGCTGGTTGTCATTATTTTCAAGATAATATGCTAGTTTGTTTCCCTGTTAATGTATTTTTTTTATTTTACTCTGGTGCTACTTTTTTTCTTTTGACCATCAGTATATAGATTCATGGTTTGTCCACACCAAGAGAAATAACTCACCATAAATACAAACACATTCAAGAGGGTAGCGGAGTCCCCAACACAACTATAACATGGACGACTGTGAACGATATTGTTGGAAACACTTTCAGAGTGATCTAATGAAAAATACAAATACTGACAGCTAATCAAAATAAATATGACTTCAGGCAAGGGGCAACTGCACCAAGGCAAAGATAAAATCTTATATAACATGTAATGAAAATAATTCAAGAGGAACATCTGGAACATCAGGCTGACCCTCAGGTTCAATGGTGTTTTGGAGTGTGTAGTGTGTGCTTGGGTCACTGTCTAGTCATCGTTCAGTGTGGATGCTCACGTCGCTATTGTTAAAGTTGGCCTCATAGTTATTGCTCTTGGGGTGGACGAGCCTTTACTCTAGTTCCTAGCATTTTAATATGTCTATGCACAAGTTCATATACCATCCGCCTCCATTGTAACAACTACCATGAATAAATTCTGAAGAAAATAAATTATCAATGAGCTGTGTGGATTAGTGAAACTGAATGTGGGACAAGGAAAATATAAGATGTGGTGTTTTTTTGAACGTCAGATGCTCTCAGCAACTTAAACTCAAAAAAATGTGTTCCCTGTGCTGTGAACTGATGCTAATTGACATTTACTATGTGACCTTAGGGTGACTTTACAAAAGGAAAACTTATGTTTTAATTTGGGGTAGAAAGTGAAACAAAGTGAACAAAAAATGTGTCCTACAGCTGACACACGGTGGGTATCTGCTTCTTAGGGGACAGGGCAGGGATCTTTTACAATTTGTCACCTATCTGTCAAGTCTGGCTTCAGACAGCTTCATAATATTCACAAAGGCAGTCGTTGTGTGTCATGTGTCAAATAAACGCTTCCAGACTCATATGTAAGAAGTGAGTGATAAAGAGCCTTCTGCATTATGTTGACCTAGTAATACCAAAGTCTGTGTTGCCCGATGGTGATAAAAAAAAATCTGACAGAACAGAAGAGTGAATTCCATCGTCCCAGTAAAGAAAAACATTTGTCGTTTGTTGTCGTGTTGTTGCGTTTATATGAATACAACTGAGAAATGTGGAGGTTTTTCAGCCATCGTCACATACTTAAAGATGCCCTGTGGAGTTGTCATGTGCACACCTTTATACCGCAACATACTCTGTGTGTTATTTCCGCCTGTTAACCTAAAGAAACCATGGACAGGACGAAGCTTTGCATCACACTGTGCGCACACATGCACATGTCCTCGTACAAACGACACACACGAAGAAGGGGCTCATTCATTAAAAACAAAACAAAAACAAAAACCTATCTCCACAGCATTACTAGAGGGAACAAGAAAACTCCACAGGGAACCTTTGATGTGCAGTTTCTTCCTTTCTTCCAGTGTTTTTGGTCTTTTACAGGTTCTGTTCTAGCAGTAGGGTTTGAGGCTTCATCTACAACATATTTTGAAAACGTGTTAAGATATCGGTGGTGAGATCTTTGTGTTGCATCACACTGACTGATTTGCTGAATGAGCATTACCATTATAGTCTGTCTTGATGTATCAGCAAAAAATCAAAACATAAAAAGCAAAACTACTGTTTTAGGCTGTGTGATGTGATTTAGTGTAAGGTGAAGCTATAATGTTATTCTGATTAATCTGAAATATATTAATGGTTAGAAATATCGCTGCTCAAAGGACACTATAAAAAAATAAACAAAGTCATTTTATAAAGAAAAAGAAGAAGAAAAAATGCATTATAATAAGATATTTGCTGCTGATTGTGTTTGCATGGATATATGAGGACGTGGGTATGTGAGGGTATGAGGGTGTGAGCAACTGTAGGGAATATGATCCATGAGTGTTTTCATACTGTACTGAACTAAGTAGATTTCCTGAAACACTATACACACACACTATTAAGAAAATAATGCCTATCCTCCACTGAGGTCCCACTCTAGACTTTATATGCATGCATGATGAACTGTAAACGGTTTCTCCATTTGCAGACCTTTCTCAGAGGCCTTGTGCGATAGAGAGTTTTACTGTCAGAGGCCCACTAACACGTCAGTATCATCTTCATGTAAATGTGACATCGAATCTCCTTTGCACTGTCAGGGAGAGGCCGGTGAAACCTTATTCTAACATGAGCGCTGATGAATCCTCAAGTTCCCTCTGAGTCCCTGCAGCAGCAAGAAGTCAACTCCTCCTCACCAGACACCCAGTCCCTATACATTCAGGATGCTATCCCAGTCTAATATTGGTGTGTCTGTGTGACGACTGGTCCAAGAGTGTGTGTTTGTGTGTTGATGGTTAAGGCACGCACTGCAAGATGCAGCATCAAGAGACAGGATGTAAACACAAGGTTTTAGGTGTCTCCTGGAAAGATGTTTGCACATGGCAAGAGAGCAAGGAAAGCTGTAAAATGTATTTTTCTGTGTATACATCATTAAGTGTATTTCATGGATGTAGAACTTCAATTAGTTCAATTCACTCACGCCAACTCACTGCCAACCAATTAAACACGATAGCGGAGCCACCAGACTGCTGTTTCAAAATCAATCTTCCATTTGCAAAACTTCTGCATCCTTCCTACGTGGCATCAACACTGTGATCCACTGTGGAACTGTCACAGAACCAGTGAACTCAATGGTAAAGAGGAGTTATGAAAGGTTTGATGTGTTGGAGGCTCAGTTTGAAGACTGGACAAGACATCCTGAGCGCTGTGCCAGGCCTTTTAGTTTTTGAAATTTGAGTCAGTTGTAGATCAACCAAAGCAGGTCCATCAAGGGTTCAAAAATGTTGACTTAGGAAAGATGCCAAAGTTTAGAAAAGGAAATTCAGTTCTTCCTTAAAATTGTAAATGTGAATCAGCCATCTTTGCTGGGCTTTGCTTGTCAGAAAGAATGAAGAAAAATTATACTCTAATAGTAAATGCTAGCTCTCGGTCAGAAACCTCCTACAAGCATAATGTCTGCAATAGAATAAAGCACACAGACAGTACTGTATATAACATATAACATATGTAATATAATCGATTGTTCACAGCCAAGTAAGTGAAGCTCTTTTTTTTTTTTTAACTGTATAAGCAACTTTCCACATTAGCACCTAATATTAATGTCTTTTATCCGAGCATCAGTGTTCTTAGTTTTACAAAGTAAAACAAGTAAAAAAAAAAAATCACTAGTATCTCTAAACATCAGCACATCTGGAAAGAGTTGCGGTGTTTTTGGAGAATCTAATTTTAAACATAATTTTTTTAAGGAGCTATTTGTAAGTTTGGCTCGTGCTACATAGCCAGCATCAGCTTTAACAGCTGTTTATTTACCAGACTCAACGTCTCATCCAGACTGAACAGCTGTTAATGCCAACACAGGGTATGTCACAACACCCAAACTCCTCCTGGCTTTTTAGAGACAATAATTGAAGGTGTATTTTTATTTTGAAAGAGATGGATGTTGGGAGCATGTAAAGATTTTCCTGTTGACTCTGAAAGCAACATGTAAAAATAAACTTCATGTGGGCGCTACAGTGAGAAAGAGACTCTAAACCTTGACTGTCAAATCCATTTGAATATGCTTCATACACCGAGAAGCTGGCAGCTTAGTTCATAGTCACGAGGTATGTGTCTGGAACAGTGTCATTGTGTTTTTACCAAATAAAGGTTATTTGAGCTCGTGTTCACCATTCACTGAGTGATATGTATATTTTTCAGAGAGAACCTTCAAGTTTGCAAAAGACTTCATTTAAACTCAACATGGAGCATTGTGAAAACCAGACATGGTAAAGCACCCTGCCTAACCAGTACGGCCCTATACACACACAGTTGTTGTGTTGCTCATTTATCAGTTTCCAGTGATGAGACTGGGTTGAGAAAGTGACTTTGTTGAATACTGAAGTTGTCAAGACTGTTTCAGTGAAACATTTTGGACATTTGAATTCAACAAGGAACTATAAAAGTGAACATACTTACCCACTGCTGACCCCTGCTACTTATCAGTCTTCCCAGAGAGATAGTATATGCGTTTGAATGTGGGTGTGCTTGTGTATGATTGTGTTACATACTTGGATGATTCAAAAAAAGGGAGGGAAATCTCAAATGCCAATAGAGACAATTGTGTTTGAGCTGAACTGTGTGATTTGAATGTGTATGAGTAGTGAGTGGTACATACACGCTGTGTAAAACTTAGATGATGGTATGGAAGTGGTCTGAACTTCTGTGAGACTGGGGTCGCAGGCTACGGGAGATGCAGCCTCCTTATTCCCTCCATCATCTTCCTTCATGTCCTCCTTCTCCTCCTCCTCCTTGTCACCTTCTTCCTCAGCCTTTTCCGCTAACCTCTTAGACATCCTGACCGACCTCTGACCCTGAGATAAAAATATACACATGTCGAATATAAAGATCCTTCATAAAGCTCTCAGTTTTACACAGTGGCTTCACATTTAAAGAGGCAAACTAGAGACAAGACCCAACGAAAAAATATAAAACCTAAACACTTCAAACATCTCAGTCTCCATGTTTAAATTCCTTACCTTTGCAGAGAGTCTGGTTGTTGCAGCTTTCCTCTGTGGCCGTGCTCTGGGCTTGGGCGCCTTAGGGCCGGAGAGTGTTTTCATAGTGACAGCTGCATGCTGAAGGATGCACTCAGTGCCACAGTAAACAGAGTCTGGAAGGGCTTGTTTGGAGCACCCAGGACCGATGCACAGGGGAAGAGAGCCGTCCATCTCCATCTCAGCTTTGGGTTTAGGCTCTGGGCTAATCACAGGAGCTGCTGCCTCCTCCTCCTCCTGCTCCTGCTCCTCCACCACCACCACAGTCTCCTGAAACCGATTCTCATCTTAGACCCACAGACCAGACTTCCTTCATGCAAATCAGCCAATGATTAGTAATACAAATACTACACAGTGTTGATTCATTACATCGTTAATGACACATAGTGAGAATTATTCAACCTGCATGCTAACTAGTTAGTAACTATTTTTATTCATTATCTTTATTTCTTGTGCCTATGAGTGACGATCCTTCTGGAGATCACTGACGATCTAAATGAAATGTTAACCTTGAGCGCTTGCTGCTCCTCGCGCTCCTCCCCTCCTTCAGCAGGAGGACTTAGTGTCACGCATTCAGAAGAGCTAAGCTCAGGCTCTGGCCGAGGCTCAGACTGAAGCTGCTTCTTGGTAGTGCAGGGGGGGCAGATATACTCTTGCCCTTTTTTCTCCATCGCACGGCCTTGTGTTTCATTGATACCAACGCAGTCGCCATGGAACCAATCCTGGCAGCTGTCACAGCAGATCATGAACCTAGAACAAGTAGTGAACAAACAGGGGCGATCAGGAAGTGAAACTGACAGATGGCTCAGGTATGCAACCCCCTCCCTCTCCACCCCCTGAAAGAGCAGCTCAGCATAACAGATGTTATTACCAGAAATGAGCATGTACCTTTTATTGTGTTTCTGTCTGCAGATGCAGTACAGAGCATTGGAGTCATAACCCTCAGAGTCTGATATGCTTGAATACTCCTTTACATTCTCCTCATCTTTCTTCTCCTCCTCCTCCTCCTCCACCTCTTCCTCCTCTGGTGCATTGTCATACTGGCCAGGAGCTGCATCAGTAACCTGCTCTATATCAGTGTCTATGACTATGCAGTCTGAGTTAGAGTGCTGTGCAGGACTCATATCAGAGTGACAGGATGAAATCTCTATTTCAGCAGGGCTGGGTTGTTCATCTTCTTCATCTTGCAACTGCAGCTGCTGCTGCTGTGGCTCAGCTGCATCAAGAAGCATCACCTCATCATCACTTTCCACGTCACCTGCAATGCTTGGCTCAAGCACCGCTGCTCTGCCCCTCCCTCTGCCCCTTCCTTTCCCTCTACCCCTACCTCTCCCTCTGCCTCTGCCCCGTCCCCTTGCCTTTCCTTTTCCACCTTTACCCCCTCTAGCTCGTGAGTCTCCCTGCTTGGTTTTTGTTGCCAGCTGCTCCTTAATCTGCATCAGAGTCATTTCGTCACTGTCCTCTTCTTGACTAGAGATCAACACCACATCGTCTGTTTCCCCTCCTGCCATATTGTCAGGGGCAACTGCCTGTGAAATTTCCATGTCATCAGCAGATTCTATATTATCAGGCCCCTCGGTTTCATCTACAGCTTCTGGGGGAAGGGCCTCTGTGGCATCAGTAGTTTTCAAGTTGTCAGGGGCTGCCAGTGCGTCAGGCATGTCCAATGACAAGCCCTCATTCCCCCCAAGTAGCGAGAAGGCAGTGTGGAAAGCAGACCCAAAGTCCTGCCATAAACTGGGGTCAAGGGGCCCGCCTGCAGAAGCTTCTGAGGGTTCCTTGCTTTCCTCTGATGCAGGTGAGGATGGAGAAGACCACTCGAGGTCCTCTACAACACTCCTCGTGGAGCACGTGGCTTTCTGGGCAGCATGGGTCTCTGTAGTGGTCTGGGATTTCTGGGCATATCGTCGACTTCTGGTTTTCCTTACAGGTGAAGGGCTGTGTGTTAGCTCGCCAACTTCTTCCAAGAACTCCCTTCTAGCGATGGTTGTCCGCCTGAAGCCCCAGGACTTTTTAACCTGTGAGAGGGTTGGTCTAATGGTAGACTCGGCCCCTTCGGTCTGGCTCTGCTGTTCTTCTATAGATTAAAAACAGGAAGACACAGAATTAATATAATAAGAACAACCATATATTTTATGTCCATGTAAAGTTTAGGACTATCAACTAATGCAATTCATAGACCAGGGAAACAGCATTACCTGAATCATTATCACCTGTGACGCTGTTACTTTCCATTGGGTCCATATTGACATCCGTAAGGGAACAAGGCTGTGAAAACACAGAGAAAACGCTGATTTGAAGAGGCTTTAATTACGGCACAACTGTTCATATTTCTAGATGTGTTAAATATTTCAACAGCAACAGTTGCAACCAACATTGAGCAGTATAACCTTCACAAGGTTAAGATTTATTGCAAAGCTCTTTAATAAAACATTAGCATCCGAGTTTTCACATTTGAAAGACTTGACCATGACGACGACCTGACGAACATTTCAGGCAGCATTTCTCACCATTTTCCACGTCCTTAAACACCAAACAACTAATTTATTAGTTGTAGTTTAAGGGGTTATCAAATAACCAGATTTTTTCATATTGATTGATCTAGCAAGTGTTGATTGTGTAAATATTAAAAACAGTGAGACAAGAGTAAGTCAAAACCTAGTAAATGGGTTAATGTATAGTCAGACATAGTTAAAAACTTCTTTTGATAGAAATTAGCTGAAACCCTCACTACAAGTGACGAAACATCCATGGATGACATAATAGGCTGAATAAAAATCATGAGTCATCCTGTCATAATTGCATTACCCATAGTGTCAGTTTTAGCCATTTATCACTTTGCTTCGCTCCAATTCTCCATCTTCAGTATTTTAATACAGCCAAATTCCCAATTAAGCTGTTTGTTTTTATTTATGTTTTAAACTAGTGACTGAAACACAGCTACAACATCTTTACCAGCTGCACTGCTGAAATTCAGTTTGTTATGCTGTGCATTAAACAACAAGGTGTTTGTATTGTTTAGCCTAACCTAGTTTTTAGACTGGAATAGGGTTATCAAAACAATCAGAAACACCTGTTACCATAGCACATCACAAAACCACAAATAAAGGTTTCAAACAAAAATCTAACTCTAATCGATACTGAATGCTCGCACGTGAGTCTTACACAAGAGATGTTTTGGGATGTTTTCTGCTGTTCGATCACAAGTCTTAAATTAAAATTAATGTCAGTTGAGTAATTAAATAATCAGATAATTGGTGCAGCTCTATAACCCTATATATGCCTGGTGTTTGGATATAAAGACTCACCGACACATGGTTTGGTTTGTTTATACAGGGACTGATCTGCAGGATTAGGTGAGCTGTTCACAACCAGTCTCTGCACTCTCAACTCAAGTAAGACCCGTTACCAAAACAGAAACCAAACAACAGACCTTTCCCGTTTCCGTACCAGAACTCAATGGACTGTAAAAAACACGGAAACGAAACGTCCTTGCAAACATTCATGGGTTTTGTTTTTCCGTAGAAAGAGGAGTCTTGTTTTACACGGCGACCGACATTGTTCCCTGCAGCTAGTTGAGCCCAAAGCTAACAGCTACACTACCTGGTAACAGCAGCAAAACTACAGGAAGCGAATGGTCTTCAAAGATATCGATACAAGAGTTAAATGTTGCACATCTGCACACAGACACAGTGAGGAAAAATCAAACCATACCTTGAATATAAAAGGCAAATTTTCCAGTTACGATTACGATGGCTGGGTGGGCTGGCTAGCTACCTAGCACAGCCTTCCATTTTCTCGGCCGTGGTGATTTCGTAATCTCGCGAGAAGTTGGAGGCGGAAAGCAACGTGGTTATTGTGTTAATCATGTTAGACTTAGTTTTCTTTCTCTTTTTCTTAATTTATTTTAATTGACATATGCATTACTTGCATGGCGTCACAGTCAAGTTGTCTAACAAGCAAACAATCTAAGTCGGATTATTAAAACATTTAAGGGCTGCAAATACTTTGACAATTTGACAAATTGTTATTATTGATGAATGTCCCACACTGATTATTTATTTCAGCTTCTTCGCGTGACTCACAGCAGCTTATATTTGACATTTATACACACGAAATGACTGAAATAATTATTGAATAATCATGCTTAGTGATTTAATTGATAAACTCAGTTGTGATTGCCTGGCCTTCAATTCTGGTTGATACGCTGTGAAGAAAAAGCCTTGTGTCCAACATAAATACTGTATTGGTAAGAGAGTGAAGGACGGTTTTACATCAAATTTACCCAGAAGCAGTTGTTGTATGTTGATGTATGTTGTGTTTGTTGTAATATGTCTGTAGATTGTTGATTGTTGTTCTGTTTCTGTATTTTTGTCTGTGATGTATGGTAGGACCCCCTCAAAAACGAAGAAAATTTATCTCAAGGGGTTTATCCTAGTCAATAAATTTGAATTAATTTGAATTAATCTACAGTCAGAGTATGAATGAATCAAGGTACAATGTGCACAATATTAATCTGAGTAAACTATTTTCTGTTCACAATGGATGTTTGATTTCTCACGTCTTTGTGGACAAATTAAACTGAGAAAGACCAAACTGATCAGAGCATTTTTATTTTTGCTTCACGAGTCCATATATTGTATGTACAGTATGTAAACAAGTACGCGACACAAGCTCAAAAACATACATGCTCACAACAAAGAATATCCAGCCAAAATGCAGTTTCTATTTATACCTACCCAGTTCATAGACACAGTCTGACCAGGATTTACATCAGCTTTGGATAACCAGTAAAACAGAGACTTTGCTCAGCGCTGACATTCATGTGAAGTAATTTATTTTCAAATAACTTTTTTTTTTTTAGACACATAGAAATGTGATTCATTAAACATACTATAAAACATATAACACTATAAATATTGTTCAGTTATTTTCTTACAAAACCTTTGTACAGTTTTAATTTTTTTAGTTATTTTTAATAAATCACAGATATTTTTTATGTAGGCCTATACAATGTGGAACAACAATACAAAACTGGTATGAGCCGAAAATGTCACCGTTGACACGAAGAGGACATGGATAAGAACACAATGTTTTAATTTGCATGACTTGAAATACCCCAGTTTGATATGAGGAGGACATGGTTTAAAAAGTAAAGTTGAAACTTGCATAACTCAAAATACCTCTGGTGGCACCATGATGAGTGAGTTTCAACTGTTGATGGCTGTTTCAATAATATGGAGAACAATCAACATAATAAAACCACCATGAAGCACTTAAGAGCAGCAGTGAAAGTGATAATGTAGCACATATTCTGTGTGGTGATACAATCTTGCTCAGATTTGAAACAAAGTGGTAACAGGGCTATAACATAAAACTACAGTATGAGAACAAACAGACTCACATTTTATTTTATAAGACAGACCACTTTCACATGGAAAATCCACCTGGACACAGATTTGTCACAACTGTAAATGAGGGATGAACCAAAAGTTTCAGATGTACATATGGGAATGGAGAAACCAAAGTGATTTGTCGCAGACATGCAGGCCTTCAAGCACCATCAAGTCTGACGCCACATGTTTGACGCCACGAGCCCTACAGCGGCCTTGCAAAATCTGCTAGAGTTTCTGTAGCGTAGCGGTTAGGTCACAGTAACAGCAGCACTGTCCTTACTCTTGTCCATAAATGTGGGGGAGTTGCTTTTGTCTGATATGGATCCTGCTGCTGAGGGCAGGGTCTGTGTGGCAGGAGAGTGACCTGACGATTTGACCGAAGGGTCCGAGTTGGGCTCTGCCTCCGGCTCCTGTTGTGACGCTGTGGCTGGAATGAAAACAAAAACAGAAGATGAGAAGATGGACACGACATAGCTGCTGGTGTGTCTGCAGAATCTATCTGCTACTTATTCCACAGGTTGGATAAGGGAATGAGTTGTGTACACAAAACATAATGATCAGTGAACCTATTTCTATATATTACTGAGGGGTCACACTATACTTGGTCAGTATAGATACAACACACTGGCTTTTCATGATTTCATATTCAAACTCAATATACAATAGGGAAGTTTTTTGTCTCACCACATTGACATGATATTGAAAGAACTGAGTGAATAACCCAGAAAAGATTCTTATTAAGTAACAAAGAATGGGTCTCACATCAGAGTTACATGAGTGAAGGAAAAATAACTTTGCTGGTAGATCCACAGCTTTCTTCAAAAGGTTTACGTTACCTGACTGTGTGCAGGACTTCATGTGCTCTGGCCAGTGGGCTTGTTGACAGGGGTAATCACAGTAACTGGTGTTCCAGCAGCAGTAGAAGATGGCCTCTTTTCTGCAGTTCGCACACCACTGTTTCTTCTTGGTCTCGTCCACCGCCTGTTGCTTTTCCAACTCACTCTGCTTCTTCACCTCAGCTACTAACCGTTCTCTTTCCTGCTCCAGACTCTGCCTCATCTCCGCCATCGTCAGTTCTGCGTTTAAATCAGACAAACACAAATATCTCAAACCTATATACGTAGAAAAGACACACCTGTAACAGTGTGAAGGTAAAGACTGGTTTAGTGTTGAGTTAATGTACTGAGGTGTAATGACACAGGCCGGAAGTGGGAAACTTACCGAGATTGTGCTTCATTTCTGATAACTCTTGTTGATGCAACCACTGGAGCTTTTCAATCTCTATCCTTAACCGTCGAATCTGTGGGGGAAAAAAAAACAAAACATCAACATCACACCTTGCAAAGTATTATGATGACACACTAAAAAGCTCCCATGTTTATGTCACTATCTACCTCTGCAATCGTGTTTCCTGATGTGCTTTTGGAAAGATCGTTGTAGATTTCAGTCATCGTCCCCTTTATTGTGTCCATGATCTGCAAAGTTTTTTCCAAAATCGTGACATTATGCCGCTGTTTTAACGACTTTCATCAGTTTAACATTCATCAGTCCTCACAGAGCAGGAAACTTGAACTTACTTTGTTTGTGTACTTGGCTATATCTGCAGCCACATCAGCAGATGCTGTGGGAATCTGTAAGTCTCCAGTCATGTAAGAAGAGGAGCTACCAGATGTGACCTGGCCAGCTGTGGATGAGGATGTTGTTGGGTCTTTTTGTTGCACTTGGGGGAGAAAAGGTGGAAAAAAGTGGGAAAATATAAACCTCCAATACAGTATTTTTGTACTGTGTTACATTAAGTGCTCAGATGAACGCTTATGCTCATGTACATACCCTTTACTGCTTGTCTGGTCTGATAACGGGTACTGGAGGAGTTCTGTTGTGACTGTAGCTGCTGTGGGCTACGTGTTTGCCCCTGAGTCTGGGCCTGGGTCTGCCCCGGTGACTGTTCACCATGCTGCTGCTGCCTCTGCACTTTCTGCATATGCCACTTCTGTGAGGACGTCTGAAACTTAGTGGGATTCCAAACCACTGCCCGCTGCACAGCCTGAGTTGTCTCTTTAGGCAGTAGAGGGCGCTGTTTCTTTACTGCAGCTGCAGGTACTGGAGATGTTGCTGAGACTGAGGTGGAGGCAGGAGAGGGAGCGCTGGGGGGTCCGCTGTTGGTTGTGGTGGCACTGGACTGACCAGAAGCTGCAGTGGAAACCAGGTTGAGGGCTGCTGTGATCGCAGGCTGTAAGGAGTCTTTGAGGTTGGGGGCAGCTTCCCGTGACGGTGCTGCTGCTGTAGCAGATGACAGCAGTTTACCTGGGCAGAAAGAAATATTGCTCCTTCAGAGGGAGACACTCTACATTTTTATATCAGCCACGAAGGGGCAATAAGTGTGTCATGGATTATATTTGTCCTCAAGGAACAGGATGTTTAAGTCTACTGCAGATGTGGAAGCAATTTGAATATATTGTATTTTGGAAAATGCAACAAAACCTGTGTATTTACTGTAGATTGTGTATTTCTTAGTCAAAAAACAAACAAAAATACAGCAGTAATGATTTGTGTACGTAGAATGTATGGTGATGTATCATTCACATGACCTGTCAATGAACTGTGTGTCAGTACGAGACCAAAAACAGTCAGGATCAATCTGACAAAGACAAGATAATGTCATAATGAAAGTCACAGTAAAAACAATACATTTTATCATGAGGCCTCACCTTCCAACTTGGCAACATTAGACTCCTTGGGAGTTTTGGCAACAGAGGCCCCCGGCTCTCTCCTTGCCCTCTTCGCATCACGGCCTCCATGTTCATCCCCCAGGTCAATCACCAGCTCTCTTTCAGAGTCAGAGTCGTGCTCACCCACTGTTGTAGCAGCTGCTCTGCCCTCCTCTGGAGCTTTGGGCTTTTCAGTGACGGGCTGAGACTGGGGCGTTCTGGGTTTGTCCTGCAGGTCCCTGTCTGGGCCATTGCTACTCTGTTTCTCTTTGAGAAGGGGTTCAGGGGTGGCTTTATCCCCTGTCCCTGTTACTCCCTCCTTATTCTCTCTGTCTGTGCTTCCTTTAGGCCTTTTTTTCTCTGCCTTGTCTTTGTCGTCTTGGGCGGAGCTCTTTGGCTTGTGTTCCTCGTCACTGAGATACTCACTGTCACTCGAGTCAGATTTCTCAGAGTCTTCGGAGTCACTGTGATCTACACCTTTATACACATCTTCAGAAATCTCATCTATCCCTGTGTGGAGAAACATACATTGTTCATGATATATTTTACTTATTTGTTTACAGTGAGATCAACAGTAGATATAACATCTTTCACAAGGCCTATGTTTAGGGTTAATTCCTAATAATTCATCACCACTAATAAAAAAAAATCAAAGTTTTTTCTAATTAAAACTAAAAATAGGCAAATTGTCACAACATTCCTAATCTATTGTAACAACAATCCAAAGTCTTCATGCAAATGGCTGTCTCAACATCATGAGACAAACCTGAAATATTCTTTAAATTACTATAAAGTGTAATTGCATTTTTATCACTATCATGAAGCAACATGATGCAAGATGAATAGTAAGAGTTGTGGGTCATAAAATAAATTAATTAATTAATGGGGCAGGGTGATCGTGTATGTACCGAGCTGTGCCTTGCAGCTTTCAATAGTCTTGTCCAGGCTCCTGATGTGTCTCTTTGGAGTAGGCAGAGCAGCTGACGCTTGTTGTTGCTGATGTTGTTGTTGCTGCTGCACACTCTCACTCAGCTCCTTCAGATCCATTTCAGCCTTCACTCGATCTACAACAAACAGGTCATGGTTCAACCTCACTGCAATTTATTCTGTCTTTATTTTTCTTTAAGAGTATTTGCCCTTTTGACAGGGGACATCAAGACTTGAGACTCAAGAGTTGGGACTCAATTAGAATCAGGCATGAGTGAAAATAAATATTTAATGGCTATAATCATGACGCTGAAGTGTGACATGCCATTTGTGTATTTTTGTTGTTGGTACTGACCCAGGTTGAGATTGAGGATGCCTCCTGAGCCTGTTGTCCTCTCTTGCTTTGGCACCAGCCCAGGGTTAAAGGGCTTCGGGCTGCCTGTTACACTGCTTGCAGGACCCATCTTACCTGAGACAGGAGACGCTGTAACCACAACAAACATATTTCAACTGAGTTATTTTTTATTTACATATTCAGGCAAAATGGTTGAAACCACCATCACCTCCACAGGTAGCTAAACCCGTCTGTGACACTCCTCTCCCTTTCAACAATCTACTGTTGAGTTAATAAACTACATATCAAGTTTGGATTGTGCAATCACACAGTCAGCCTTGTCTTTAAATGTTTTATGGGCTTTGCCCTTGTAGGAAATTTGCCATTTTAATGTCAGTGATAATTTCCCCACATGCAAATGTTCCTCTAAAACAAGTATGACACTGTTCTGCGGCGTGATTGTACCGCATACTTGCTCATGTTGATCTAAAGACATGGACGTGGTTATGCATGTAGGACTGTATTTATGCGATAAGTGATGTTTTTGACCTTTAACTGGAACCACATAACAATTGAATTATTCCAATATGTCCTTCATTCATATCAGGCTCTTCTGCTGTGAAACACTTAACTATGTTTGTCAACTACACACCGTCTATGCTTTGGTTCCCAGCAAGGAGTGTGCAGTGAAGAAAGAAAGTGAAGCACAACTACTTACTTTCTACTATTTATAGACTGGACAGGTAAACAATGAGCTTAGACTCACTCTTAAACTCCTTAAAACTGAGATAGAGGGGATATATCACTGCAGTTCTAATACTATGAACAGCCTTCTTCACATTGACAGAGTTTTCACATCGTCAGGATATATATATCAGTTTGCATCATAAAAAATATTGCGTGGAGAAATGTTATCATTTATTTACCTGTGCAGTCCATTGATTCCTCTCCAGTGCTGTAGTGGAAGGCAGGATTCCTGCTGGCCTTTTCCATGTCCTGCTCCCCATCAGACCCTGTGTGAACTGAGGAGTTGGTGCTCATGGGAGACCGAGGCATGTCCGTCATGGAAACCCTCCGACTCATACCACTCGGTGTAGAACTCTTGCCGAGGACCATCTTAGGCGATGCAGTTATATCGAAGTTGAAGCGAAGTTTGTCTGGCTTCTCTGTCTTCACTGTTCCAGCGCCGGGATTGGATGGGTCCAAGAGCATCTGTAGCTGGTTGTTGGGTGTGTAGGGAGTACGGAAGGGTGCATAGTTGAAGACCCCAAATTTTTTGCGAATGTTTTCCACATAGACTTCCATCTCCTGCATCGCACTGTTGAAAATGCTCTTTGTCTTTTTCACAGAGAAAGGGATCTCTTTGGACATGAGGTAGCAGTTGTTGATAGGGACCCAGGCCCTGTGTGAAGCCACAGCAAAAAAAAATACAGTAAAACACTGATTGACAGCCTTAATACAGGGAGGTAATTCCTGTGCTAAGAAGTTAATCTCACCTGTCATGTTGCCCAAAGAAACGTGCATCCACCTGCCCATCCTTTTCTCGAAGTGCTTTTGCTGGCCAGAAAGGGAAACCCTTTAGCTTCGCCCAGACCAGGGGGTGTGGTTGACTCTATTGGGCACCAAAGAAATGTAATTTGTTTCACAGCTCTACAATGTAAGTATATGCATAAACAGTGTATTTAAATACTGTATTTAAGACCTACACATGGCTCACAAAACCAGTTGTCCCTTTTTTGGCATGAAGACAGGTAGCACTCTGGACACACCTCAATCTCATTCATCTAAAATGTATATTGAAAAAGAGAGACATAATTAATTAATGAATGAGAAACATCTGCAGAAACTTTGCTCATATTGAGAAGCTTCTTTACCTCATGTTCACAAATCTTGACAATGACTTTCGCAGTTGCAGTAAGTTTGTGGTTACCTGGAATGAAGTCACAAGCTGACTTGATATTCTCTTTTAAGTTTAGAAGAAAATGTTGCTTTCTGATATGTCAAACCTGCCTACCTCCATTATAGATGATGCAGTTGTGTAAGATCCATTTCATATCAGCGAGAAACGCTTCGGTGCAGCCATACATTTTCTTTTTGATATTCTGTACAAAAGCAAAAGTAGAAAAAAAAATCAAACAAGTCAATATCAAAGACAAAAAGACTTTAAAAGATTTAATATGCTTTTTTTTCACAAAGCATATTTAATACTTAATGCTACCTTCTCTAATGTAGACAGGTCCATGGGATGAAAAATGTACTCAGCATAATCTGGGTGCTGCTCCAGAGACACAGGCTTCTGAAAAGGCTCCGTCTACTCAGATTATACAAATGTGAAGAAAAAAGGAAAAACAAATGCATTAGCCATCATTGGGATATCTAACTTCCTGAAATTTGCTTGACTCTCTTATAGAGAGAATGATTTATAACACCTATAAAACCATGATTAAGTGGATCTTAACAAGTCTTACCCCTGGCTGTTTAATCTTTTGGAGTGCAAATTTCAGCAAGTAGGACAGTTGGTCTATTGTCAGCATTGTCATTGCTTTGCTCTGGGTTTCAATGCATTCAGCGACGGTTATTTTCTGCAACAACAACAAAAATGATTCATGACATAAATGTCAATACAATGAATCAAACAAACATCAAGCAAAAAGTCTAACCATTATATAATAATTTATCTTAGGTTTTCTAAAGTCTAGATCATCTACAGTCTTGATTTAGCTTATACAAATGTTAGATGTTCATAATTTTAATTAAAAAGACGTGCACGCTAAATTTGATCAAATTTAGAGGCAGAGGCAGATTAGAACTCTGATCCTCTGTTATGCTTGCAGGGGTGTCCCACCATGTGTCCTCGAGAGGTTTTTAGATCACCCTCAGACTAAATTCACTTAATCTTTCCCTCCTCTCAAACTGAATGGCACATAATCTGACACCCCTTTTTATCAACCAAGCAAGCAAGATTGTGCCTTGAGTGCCACGATCACTTGTGTACACCCACACAAATCACACACGTCTTCAACAAGATACCTCACACTCGGGACAGAACCAGTCGCCCTCGGGCTCGGCTGGTAGTTTGAGGCACTTGGCGTGGTACACCCTGGGGCAGAGCTCACAGCAGAGCACCTGGCCCTCGCGGTGGCACAGCCAGCAGTAGAAGTC
>OMNW01034731.1:31195-46101 GCA_900303245.1 Selene dorsalis | reverse complement strand
CATCCCCCACTCCGAGGCTCAGACTCAGGCACTGGCACATCCATGCAGGAGGACCAGGGAGATGTGTGGAGATTATAGTCCAACATTTAAAAAAAAAACAAAAAAAACAAGACCATGTCAAGACAAAAACCCTGATGGTGGATCACAGAGAGAAACACACAGAGAGGGAGACACGGGAAAATCCGGCAAAGCGAGAAACACTCATCTCTCTCCCTCTCTCACTCTCTCTCTCGCGCTCTCTTTTTTTTTATGTGTTCGATCTTGGCTTCCCTCCTTTCCCAGTGAATACTGCTGTCATAGAATAATTAGATTTCATTTTGAAGAAAGAGAAAACCAATCCTGTGAAACCACAATCAGATCCTGGCAGAGCTATTCCCTTATTAAAATGATACAGTATCCACACACACTCTAAACAGACAAATATCTGAATAAACAGCCACATTGTATGACAATCCAGAAACGGCATTTAATAAAAACATCATTTTGAAAACACTTAAGATTGATACCATTGACTACAAAACATCGTACTCAGCCTGCTACGCAAAACCTCTTCAAGATTACTAGGTTTTTTAGAATAACGAGCCACAGTCAGCTTTCACAAGACCAACAACCACATACGGACAAATGAAGAAATGCATATCATTATCTTTTGCTCTTCCTCAGAGTATCAAACCAATATAAAAGACCCATTTCTTGCCTTAAAATCATAAAAGAATAATTCTAACCAGCATTAAGATGCCTCGCAACACTTAATCAGCAAATACAGTATACTGCTAGTATACACAGAATATCCTGTATGAAAGAGAGATTTGACCTGGATTTTATATAAAGCTGTACAGGGTGAATCAAAGATGGCTGTGGAATTTTCCAGAAGGCCCTTGCTCTCCCTGCTGCTCTCCCTCTGATTGTCAATCTTTAACCTCAACTGCAGCTGCAATTGGCTGGAGGGCCAACAGGGTGGAACATTATTGGTCGGCTGTGCTATGCCACACGGATCACAGTGTGCAGGCTCCCCTCGTCCTTTTAAAATGCTTTTTTTTTTTTTTTGCTGCAATGCAGAGATTTCCCCCTGCATTAGACGGTTTATTTTCCTTCAGTTTAGTTTGGCCTTCTTGATTATGACAGTATAAGCCAGAGGGGATTTGAAAAAGGCCTTCAGGGAGATTATATCTGTGGTCGTGATGCATAACTCTATGGCTGTGCTATTTTACCTCTGCCGTCCTGGTTATACACCAGCTCAGAAACATGCCCAGAGGATTTGTTGCACCGCCATAACATTTTGCATTGACATTTCTAAATAGCAATGTATCATACATGTATATTGCATGCTCATCTAAGCACATGCCACTTTAAGCTAGGTGTTATTAAGAAGTAGATGTGAGCTCTTGGTTTTGGTTTTGCAGAAAGAGTGAAATGGTCTAAGATGAAACAAAGCTTGTAACGTTACTATTTTCTGGCTCTCGTGTAGATGAAACATACCAAGCCACAAGAAGAAACATAACATTCTTTGTCACCCCCACGCAGTTGAGACTGCTAAAATCGTGATGAATGACATTAACAATGCAGTCTTTGTGTTCTCTAAAATACATATATAGCATGATGTGCGCATGGGCATTTTGTTTTCTAAACTTTGAGCAACAAACAGCAGTTTTCAGAGACTTTGTCATTCTATGAATCCTGAATTGTATTATTAAATGTTCAAATGTGTTTGTTTTTTAATCTTAAAAGAACACACATGGTATGTATCAGTGACATTTCTGTTTTTGTTAACATGGGGAAACCCCATAATACCAGAAAAAAAGAGTCTAAAACAAAGCAAACAATCAGATGGGGGGGTTTAAACACAGCTAAACAGCTTAAATGCTCTCAGGCATTTAGACAACGTATAAAAACCTGGAAGTCCCATGTTATTTCTCTGGCCTGCTTTCTGTTTAATGAGGAAAAGTCTGTACTACCCCTGTAAAGACCTATCTAAATACAAAATGGCCTCAGAGTGGAGGAAGCAGTTTCACAACGCTGCTGTGAAACTGACGTAGCTCTGGTGTGTAAACTCAAGGCCTGTGGCTGTAAACAGAGGTAACTTGTCTCTCTGAAACTAATTTCTTAAGGTTAGACTGTTAGAACTGGCAGGGGATTGCCCTTTGACAAAGGACTTGTTTCATGAGGGTCACCCTTTGACCAGCATGGAGTGCTGTGTGCCTTTGTACATTTTATTCTATTTGTACCGGGGCAAAGATTTCTTCAATCATTTATTCATTTTTACATCTGTATGAAATTATTAGACAGAAACATATATGGCAAACTATTAACCCTGGTATGTACCCCTGGTTTTTCAAACAAACACATCTGTTGCCCCCTGCATCTAGTCCATGGCCTGGCATGACACACAAGAAAGCAGCAGAGAGCCAATCTACTTACAAAGAGTACATAATACCCCCTCCTCCACTCCTGCCCATCCCTCATTCTTTCTCTGCCAGGCTACAACACAAGACTGCCACAACAGAAAGGAGATGTGGGTGCCATTTTTGAATCTAACTCTCTTTTGCATTATAAAAAAAGGAAAAGGATTTGCCATGGTCCACTCTGCCTCCTGTATGGCAGCCTGGTTGTCTGGGGCACCCATGTGACCCTGAGACACAGAGAGAGAGCAAGGGTGAGAGTCGTTACCCAACCCCCCACCCTTCTCCACAGCACTGTGGAAGAGAGGCCTGGCGAGGCCTCCAGTCCACCCCAGCTCCTCCTCCTGCACACTAAACTGATTTTAAGGTGTGCACGTTCATCATGAGAAACTAACATTCACCACAACAAGAAGAAGGAAGCCATGTTATCAGAGAGTTGAGATAAAAAAGACAGAGCTTACCTCTGTGGATGCATGGCTCCCTGACACACTGTTATGTCAACACTTATAAAACATGGAGGACACTCTCAGCCCTCAGTCGGGGAAGGCTCCGCTCTTCAGGCAAGGCGATCAGGCCCCAGTGATGTTAGCCAGATCCTGACTGGTCGCTTTCCTTGCAGGCGAGATACAAGCCCGCGTCTGATTGGCTGAAATGTTTCCTGAGTAATTATCTTTGTTCAGTGCAGGCAGGGGCAGCACTGTGAGTGTCAGAGACAGGGGAAGAAAAATAAGCACAGAGCTAGGCCTAAAACCACAAAATAACATGATCAATGTGAGTAGTTTTGACATACAAACCCCGTATAATAGTGTTTTGAAGCTTCCATGTGTAGAATCTGCCGGTTGTTGTCTTATTTGAAGGCTTTAGAAGTAGAAATGGCAGCATGTAGAGTGTGAGGAGCAGGACACCATGGCTTCTCAGCACAAGCCTCCATTTTTTTATGTGGAGTGGGCCTTTGTTTAAACTCCTCCCTCCCTCTTGGCCGTTTCCAGAGAAAAGACAGGCTACTGCTCCTCAGCTAGTTTTGCATTTCAGTCTGCAAGAGAAAATGAAAGGAGGTCAAATGAGTTAATATAGTATCTAAAGGACATAGACTCTCCTTTTTTATTTATTAACATTATTTTAACATTGCTGTTGTTAACAGCTTAATATATAATGACCCAGTGGCAGTTAACAAACACACAAAATTTATGTACAATCCTGTGTTTAGCTGATTGAAATAAAATGTATTAAAAAAAAAAAATGCATGTACCCATCTCCTCATTCATAAGGACAAACACTGAAATAAAAGACTGATTTTGAGAATAGGGTGTCCCCTTTGAGGCTTAGGCTTGAACAGTTACCATCAATAATTAAACAGACCTGAATAAACCACCATTTTGTTTCTCATTCTTTTATTTCAGTTTTAAAGTAGCATGTTGACAGGCAGTGGCATGTTGACCAGTATGAGAATAACATAAAATGTAGTGAATCCTACATTGTAATCCTTCCATAAATACAATCAAGACCTTTATACCCATATGATCCTACGTATCTGTTATTGCCTTTTAACAATGTCCTTCAGTGAAGCTCTGAGTCCCTGTTATAGTGACTTATCCAAATACAAATCCAATACATCACCAAAATTAACACCACTTTATTTTCCACACATGTAAATGGGGATGTACAAAATATCTATCTATCTATCAATAGATCTATCTATCTATCTGTCTGTAATAAGATGTTACACTAACATGAAACGTGACCGTGAAAATAAACCGTAACTATCAAACAGACAAGGTACTTCTAAATCCAACATTGAGTCTCTACACAGCGTTATTTTGTGTGCTGCTCAACAATGGGGCTAACAAATGGGGAAAAAAACATTGTGCGCCCAACGTGGGGCTCGAACCCACGACCCTGAGATTAAGAGTCTCATGCTCTACCGACTGAGCTAGCCGGGCTACATGCTAGCATTTACATAATACTTTTAATACTTTGCCATTTTCTGACTATCATGACCTTATGTAATATCAAAATACACGTTGCATGGTGTGGGCCATTAAGCAGAGAGCGGGGGTCACGTATCCCAGTTTGTCTCCTACTGCCCTCTAGCGTCCAAAGGGAATATTTCAGTTGACTCACCTGCAATGTTCCTCAGCTTTTAGGTTCAGCCGTTGGTCAGTTTTTTTCCCCACTCGTATTAATAGTTTCACGGTTAGAACAGTAATAAACTTAAATACATCAATTTCACGGGCGTTTTTGTAGGGATTTGTTTGTTAGGGCCTCAAAACGGTCGATTAACGGTCAATTGATCAAATGTCGTATTAGGTCAAGGTAGTAAAACCTTTGCTGTAGTGAGGTACACGGTTCACGTTAATGACACATTTTTACGTCAATTAAACGTTCATTACCTGGCTGTTGATTTTCTTCGTTTGGATACTATCATCATAATCACATACATCCAGAGATAATTAAATTAACGGGAAAAGATTAAACGTTTGAAGCGGAGCGTCTTTGTTATTATCTCGCAACTTACTTAAAAAATAAAATTGCTACTTCCGTTATTACTTGTTTTTCAAAATAAAATGCCAAACGACAAGTTTTTTTTAAGGCAAAATGAGATAGTAATTCTTGTTTCTAATATTTTGTCACGACGAGGGTGAAAATTTCTCACCTGGATAAATTACACGACTGAAAGTAGAAAACACACATTAGCAAAAAGCAGCATTTGTCCTGATTTCAACGTTGTACTTGAGTGAGATTTAGCAAAATGTACTTGTTATGCAATATCAAGATCAGTTTGTCAATGCCATAGCATTTATAGGGTTAAGGTTACTGATAATGGACTGATTCTATACTGATTTGCGATGCCTGTCCATTGAATGACATTCTAGGATGGCATAGGCCACAGGTCGGATTCGAACCCTGATCACTGCAATAAGGACCAAGTCCATTCCCCACCAGATGAGCTACCAGGGCGCCCCATGTTTGACTTTCTGATGCTGGTCAGACAACGAAACCATTTTAAAAAAGATTGACATTTTTTACATCCCCAACAGTTACTTAGGACTCACACTATATACAAGGTGACTTTCGGGGCAGTATCTTTCCTGTTGATAAATTGTACACGAACTCCGGGTTCTTACGTGAGGTACGTGAAGGCACCACGGTCCTGGGTTCTCCTTCTACGTCAACGGCTCTGGGCGGTTCATGAATGGGGTTTTGAAGTGGGAGGGCCCGTCATCTGACTTTACCAGGCTGGAGGAATAAAGTGGGTGTTGTGTGTTGTGTTGTGGTGTTTGGCTCCGTACGATGTACCTTCATGACTGTTTTTAAGCACACGAGCAGCGGTTCACTGTGCTTTACGGACTGCAGCGGAGCGACCGGCCCGGTGCAGCGTTACATCCGCCAGTCGAGACGTGCAGCGGGGGGAAGCTAGCTCCCAGCCCAGCTAGAACCGCTCACTGACGGCACAACCTCGGACTCAGAGAAGGGAGGGAGAGCTGTGTTGGAGAGCAATGGGTTTCCGTAAGAAGAACAAGAGCCCCCCGGTGCTGAGCCACGAGTTTGTGATCCAGAATCACGCCGATATGGTTTCGTGCTTGGCTATGATCATCCTCCTTGGCCTGATGTTCGAGGTACTGTGAGAGCTGTAGTTGACCCACTGGTGTTAGCTGCTGCTGCTAGCCACCGTTAGCTGATATGACAGTAACACTCCGGGGGCAGGGCGCTAGCATGTCTGTCTCCCTGCCTTATCATGTGTCTCAGTGACTGCCAAAGAAGATGGTGAGGAGGCCCACTGGCAAAGCTATCAGGTTATTTTACCAGTAGGATAATTCATTGCTTGCATAGCAAAAATAATACATGTATCTATCCCTTAGCATTTACATGAGCAGGCTAAATGTTTGGCTGCATGCTACATATTTTTATCAACAGCCTTTTGGCTTGGCACAGCTACTACAGCTGACTAGTACCTAACTATGTTTGAATAAAACAAGACAGCTCACCTGTCCCCACCCAAACCCAGCCACCAGACTGCATAGTAGCTTGATATAGAAATCTACATGTCTGTATTCAGAAGGGAAGTCATGACAGTAATACACACTCATCCTGATACAGTGATAGTCATTGGAGCACAGGTAGTGAAATAAAAATATCGCTCACCTTGTTAGAGACCTCTGGAAGCCCCTGCAGGCAGTCTCTAGATGTCCCCAGACCCAAGGTATGAGAATAAGTGAATTCAAGATCTTCCAGTGACACAGCAGTCCTCACTCATCGTTCATTAAAATTGTGACAGTTTTTCAAAATAGTTTGACAGTTTGATGCCGACAGATGACATATGGGTGCAGTGATGAAAACATTATGTTTCTGTGCCCCTGTTGAAAAAAGATATCATGACTCAGTGTAAGGTTCACTAAAATGGGACTAGACTATTAACACAAAGGCTTGGCTGCTCATGAATAACATCTGAAAGAATCAGACTCAGAGTTAGTGCATTAATCCTGTTTCTTTCTTTGCCTTCCAGGTCACAGCAAAGTTTGCCATTATGTTCATCACAGTGCAGTACAACGTAACACAAGTTCTCGGTGAGTCAAAGTTCATTGGTTCAATGATCATTTCATTATTTTGATTTTATTCTACATTTTCTTTAACCATTGTTTAGGTTCTAAGGTTTTAATTTTGTATTTCCGTTTTTTCTGTAGATGAGAAGAGTGAGCCTGTTAATCTTTACCAGTACGGTCCCAAGGATGTTGCCACTGTGTTTTTTTACCTGCTTATTGCCGTCATCCTTCATGCCTTGATTCAAGAATATATCCTCGATGTGAGTAACCAAGCTCAATAGACATCATGCATGTTTATAAAATCTCACTTTGTAACACTGGTTGCATCTTTGATCTGTTATTGTATATGTACAGTAGAATCCAAAAGGGATGGGGACATGAAGATACTTTTCTATGCTTGAGTTTTAGCTCAGAGCTCATGTACACACGTCTCTTTCTAGAAGAATTAAAATAAATCATGTTGCCTGACACAATCTGCGTACTCAAGGTAACAGCGTTTGTGTTTGATTTCAAAAGGATCAGAAATATCATAAGTTCCATTGTCTAATTTGTTGTATTGACTCTGTTCTGGTCTTTTTGTTCTTCTTAGAGCGCTGTTTGTAAGTGATCAAATCCCATCTTTCCACCTAAAATGCCAAAACGTAATGACTGAAACAGTGCTCATGTTTTACTGACAGCTTCTGGCTTTGACAGCAGGCCCCATTCTCATTAAGAGAGATTTCTTTATTCCAAAAATAAAAATCTTTTTTGGACTACATTCAACAATGATCATCAAAGATTTTTTTTAAATGCTAGTCTCTCATAAAAGGCAGGTTCACATTTTTTCCACATTTGTCTAGTCTGTCACCTATGTGAACACCGTACTAGACTTAACAGTTCAGGAGATGCAGCTCAAAAACCAAAGCGCTTGTTTCTCTGGAGAAGTGCATTCAATTTAGAAGTCAGTGTCTTGCTCAAGGACACTTCAGCCTGTGAAGTGGACGCTCAAACCACCGACCCCGTGATTAACAGACAGCCTACGCTTCCTCCTGAACTGTCCAGACTGAAGACAAACTGGGAAAATATGACTTTAAGGACAATGATAATAACATGAAAAAGTGGAAAACTTGCACAGCTGCTGTTTCCTCCTCTTTTTTTATATAAATTAATTAATGAAAGCGAATCTACAAATATCTGAGTGTTTATATGAGATGCCTGTAACAGAGAATAAGTGACTAAATATCCCCCATGACAGCACATGACATACAGTATTGATGTGTTCATCTAATGTAAAAAATTTGTTTGATTTCAGAAAATGAACAGAAGGTTGCACCTGTCAAAAACCAAACACAGCAAGTTCAATGAGTCTGGACAGCTTGCAGCGTTCTACCTGTTCTCCTTCATCTGGGGCTGCAGCATCCTGACAGCGGTATGAGGGTCAGGAGTCACAGAGACACACTACATCAGCCTGCGCCATGCTTTATCTCATGCAGTTTCTCTTCTTCTCTGACAGGAGGACTTTGCAACAAATCCTACTTTCTTATGGGAGGGTTACCCACATACTCACATGGTGTAAGTAAAGATTTACAGACTACTGCTCGTCATTAAATCATATTTTATCAATCATATTTCTTCATTACTAGATTAAAAGGAAAATGCACATGTATATTTTTTAATCTTTTTAGCTCAACTTTCAATTTTGAACTTTCAAGCTACACATATGATCTTTAAGATTCTTGGTCACGCTGTGTCTCTTTCTTATTTTCTTTCTGCTTTAATTGGTTGAGCATGTCTCTGTAGTTAAGCATCAGCATTGTGTTTGCTTCCGTCCGTCCCTCTCTTGTGAACAAAATATCTCAGGAATGTCTGGAGGGAAATTCTTCAAATTTGGCACAAGCAGTCATTTGATCTTAAGGATGAAATGATTAGATTTTGGTGGTCAAAGGTCACCGTGATCTCACATCTGTCCCATTCTTGTGAACGCAATATATCAGGAATGCCTGGGGGGAAGGATGGAGTTCATAAGAATTTGGTTGTCAAAGGTTAAAAGTCACAAACACATTTTTAGTCATAACTCAGGAATTCATGTACTAATTATGATAAAAAATAATCTTAATATATTTTTAATTCCTGCAAAGTCTTTCTCCAACTTGAATTTGCAGCTGCGAGGCAGTAATTTTTACTTTCAATCATGTTGTACGTGTCTCTGTAATTTGAAAATTTTGAATGCCCATGTGTCAATATCATAAAACTTGTGTCCATGCAGAAATAACAGCGAGTCTCTCACCACTGCACAATTTGTCCTCTTGTCTAGTTTTCAGGTGAAGTTCTTCTACATTTGCCAAATTGCCTATTGGCTCCATGCACTTCCTGAGCTCTACTTCCAAAAAGTACGGAAGGTAAGAATCAATTAAAAATGATGCTCCTGAAAAATGTTTCAGATTCTTGTATGTTGCCCTAGGGTAGCAGGGCAGCAACTTATTTATGTAAACGTGTGGTAATACATCAATGAAGAATGAAGAAGCTTGTATCTTACAGACGGGTAATTCTTATCACCTCTTAATAGATGAAATGGTGAAGAACTTAAGTCCCTCCCTCTTGCCTTTCTACAGATCAGAAGTAACAACACTCGATAAAGATAAACTTTATTATATTAGTTGCTGTCAAAATAGAAAATGTTTTTTTATGCAGTGGCCTCTGCAGTCTGTAACTTGATGAGTGCAGTGGTGTTCATGCCTCAGTAAGTCAGTGGTCCTCTAACCACTGCTAATCCCTGCTGGCGTTCTCTGAGTCTTCATGAGGAATCAGATAAGGGTTGCTCAAATTTACAGTACAGCGCACAGACACTGGCTCACGTTCAACAGTGACGCTTCTTTTGCAGTACAGAAAAACAAGCAAGAAAGACTAATTGTGTTTTTACACTGATATTGAAGCCATTATTTATTATTGTTCCTTCTTCTAGTTCTGTGAACAAGCATCATGCATGTGGGTATGATATTGATTATGTACATACACTATTTTGGACTGGGGCCAAGTAGATGTCAGGGCTTAATGCAGAGAAAATGTATCATCACTTCAAAGCTTAAAGGTGGCTAATAAGTGGTTAATGGGCTGTGTTTGCAGACATTATAAGAAAATCTATGGTAGAATAAAATATATGACATTCAGTAGGAGAGTGATTGTTAAAGAGGTAAAAGTAGAAATGAATAGTACTGAAACTGAAACAGTAAATTACATTAAGTTAAATTACAACCTGAACTGGAAAACACAGGTAAATAAAAATAAAACCCAATTTCACTTTTGTGTTAAACTCTGCATTTTCTGTGCAGCAAATTAATTGTTTAATATATCTTCTGTTGTGGGCAGGTTTGGGAAAATACAAGTAAAAAAGTCATAGTAAGCATATGTTCAGTAACAGATGTTCCTATTGTGAACACCCAGACAGTATGTTTCTTAAATTACACATATTGGATTTTATTATTATATGAAGCTCACCATAAATTACAAAGAATTTATAAAACAGGCTTCAAACGAGAGTCATATTGTATGTTTGAGAAAACCAGAGCCAAAACAAACATAAAAAAGACAGATGTTTTTTCTGTTCAAGATGTGAATTCATGAAACAAACTTACTGTGTGTACTTATTTATTTGTTCGGACAATTTTCCAGTTATTTACCTTGAATATAAAGTGTAGAGTAAATTGAAGCACTGTGTATAGGATGAATGTAGAAGAATTGTCATAATAAGCTTTGGTTTCAGCTTCCTGCTCAGTGTTATGTGAAGAGGATACCACATACAACATTAAAGTGTATTTAGATGTACTTATACATCCATATTCTGCTTATGTGTGTTTTAATACCACTGGGTGGATGATCCTGCTGAAATAAAGTAAGCTTAACTGAAAGAAAACCCTTAATGCCCTTCAAGAGTCTTTCACTATAAAGTAAATAAAATCACTAAAAATGTTTAGTTAAATACTTCATGTCCAAACTGTAAGCTGACATAAAACTGCTTTGTCATCCAAACTGTTTGTTGCTGTCTCAGAGCGTGTGCTCCCACTAACACAAACACCCGCTTTGTGTTTTTATTTCTCTCTACAGGAGGACATCCCCCGCCAGCTCTACTACATTTGCCTTTATGTTGTCCACATCACTGGTGCCTATGTCTTAAAGTGAGTGAAATGATGCATTTTTTGTTTTTTTTTCTTTGTATGTTTCACATTCTCACAGGGACCTGACTGACAAGTGTGAGATGATACTGCATCAAACTTTCTTGCTGCCTACAGCTGTACTTACTCAGGGAAAGTGTGTGAAAGCAAACTGCACTTAGCCACAGCCAGTACAGTAAAACAGTATATCTGAAGTTCTTTGAGTGGTGGACTGAAGGTTGGGCCAGTTGTCAACTTGTTGCACTTTATTGCTTGTGAATTAAGCAATTAAAGATCATATTTAAACTCTAAACCAGGTTAATTGACTTTTCCCCTCACTGAATACTGATACTGAAACTGAATGTATCATTTTATATATTGACCTTTGAGTCTTGCCTCTCTTTTTTTAAAACAGTATTTTTGGCCAGTTTCCTGTAAGACAATCAATCTAAAAAATATAATGTTGAAAACAGATATGTAATTTTCTTAATTGTGTATTTACCCCCCCACCCCGTCTCTGTGTGTCCTGTCGCTTCAGCCTCCACCGACTGGGCCTGGTGTTGCTGGTCCCTCACTACCTGGTGGAGCTCCTATTCCATGCTTCACGCCTCTTCTACTTCAGTGATGAGAACAAGCAGAAAGGGTATTACTGCATTATTTAGTGTCTGGTGAGTAGAAGCACTTTATCTGTCTGAACAACCTGATGCAACAACCTTTTTTATTTCCCCCTTTACAGTTTCACTCTGTGGGCACTACTTTTTGTTATCGCCCGCCTCCTCACCCTCACACTCTCAGTGCTGACGTTTGGCTTTGGGCTTCCCCGAACAGAAAACCAGGGCTTTTCTCTAGCAGAAGGCAACTTCAATGTGCTCACCATAAGGCAAGTCCAGACAGCAACTGACTTGAATGTCTCACTTAATGCCCCTCAATGTCTCGTAGGTACGGTTGAAGTGTTCATGAGCTGAAATGTGTCTTCTCCACCCTCCTCAGGATGACTTGTCTGGCAGCGATCTGCCTGACACAGGCCTGGATGATGTGGAAATTCATCAACTTTCAGTTGAAAAAGTGGAGGGAGCACAGCCAGAACCAGGCCTCAAAGAAGAAGACGGTCAGCCCGAAGAGCAAGCCTCACAAAAGGGAACCTACGAGGGGTGAGTTTTCAGCACCGGGTCAATCACCCAAACACACACAATGTGATCCTGTGTTTTAATAACTTGATGTGTAAGATTTGCAGTTGCTCTGCAGTACAATCCCTTAATCAATGTTTCTGTTCACTTGTCTTGCCAGGAGGTGCTTCCAATGGAGTTGTTAAGTCTGAGGATAAAACATCACCACGGGCAAGAAAAGCCAAAGCTTCATAGAGATGGAAGAACTGGAAGAAAAAACTGAGTGAGGGAGTTTTGACAATGTGACATTATGTCTTTACACAACTTCAAATTTTGTCTACTGCTCTCCAAAACAAATGTTTAAGCGCACTAAGAAACCTTACATAGCTGTCCCTTTGGGGTTGAAACTCCCCATTTGAAAAAGTTTAGTGTTACCGTCTGCTAGAAGAGTTTATTATTCATTTGGGTTCTCTGCAGATGGGACCTTGGCAGGGCAGAGCTGGTTTTGATGCTTTAACAGGATGGATTTAGCTCTTCAAAGTGTCCTTTTGTGTAAAACAGTGATCACTCGTCGGGTATTTTAAACTGTGTTGCTCTTCAGTAATTTGAAATCAAATCAGTTGATATCACAGTACCTTAAAAAAGTGAATTTTGACTTCAGGGCAACTTAATATAAAGTGTTAACGTGCAGTTAACTGTACAGAGTGTCATTTTAAGTTTAGGCCGTTTTCACTTAAACTTACAGAACAGGCCGATGGTTCATGTCCCAAATTAAAAAAAAAAAAAAAAGCCTTTCTTGCTCTGCGAGGCAACACGATGATGTTCTACTGTTGTCAGGAAAAAGATCCGACATGAATCGCTCCAGAGGAAGATTTGTGCTATTTAGGTATTTGACATAGCTGCAGCCTGAAAAATTGAAGCTTGTGCTTAACTCCTTGATCATTTACTGCCATTGTTTGACAGCCTCTGCCTTTGAAATCCAATATGCTACAGGATTGAGGCACTTTTTATATTTTTGTTTGCTTTTATCACTGGCCTGGTAACCAGCCCGTGATGGGGGGTTCATCCAGGTCAGGTGACTTACCAAGAGGAAGCTGTACTGTAACCTGTGATGCTGTACTGTATGCATACAGTTAAATCTTTATAATGGCATGATTGGAAACCTGAACAAGAAAACTGTGTTTGAGGCTGCACTTCAGTCTTTTATATGGTAATGTCAATGCATGATGGTTAAAGGCTAAAGACTTTATGGCTAGTTCCTACCTGTGCTGTTGAGTTTGCATTTCTCTCTCACACACACACACACACACACACCGCACACACAACACGCACACACACACAAACACACACAAACACACAAGCATTCAGTGGCCTTTTTACAACTGCTGCAAGAGGTTTGAGTTATTTATTTTTGTCATATAATACAGATGATTATTATTTTATATGCTTTGAGAAGCTATAACCAGCAAACACAGCGGTACATAGCAACTGCGTTCAGTTAATCCAAACAATACAATCTTTCTTCAAGTGTCCTTATAACGTCAGTGGTTTGTATCACTCGTTCTGCTTGTGTTGCGTTCTGTTTGCCTTCTGTTTTTTATTCTTGGGGTATCAGGGGACAAGCTATTCACCACTTAATACACTAAGTTACATCCCATATTGAGATGGGAAGTGTGTTTGTGAGGACTGTTGTTTGTATGCCTGTGCACTTAGTCGTGAGTGTGTGTGTGTGTGTGTACAGTATTGTTCTGCCTACTGTGTGTGTTTGAGACTTAACTGGGCCTGAATGATGATGGCGGTGATGATGACAGCGATGTTTATTGCTTGTCTTGTTAAAAAAAAGAAATATATTGCCTGTGTGCAGAGCATGAAATGTGACAATCTGTTCATTGACTCCTGCCCTGTTGGTTGTGTTTTACAATCATATCCTGCCCTTCAGTTCACTTTTGTTGGGCCCGTCTCAGTTCCCAACATCGCTTCTGTGTGTAAAACACCGAGTTGTGGATAGGTGTATGTTCTATAGGATATCGGTTACTAAATGCTTCTGTGTTCTGTCTCTGCCCCTCAGATGCCCTATCCTGTGTGAGAGAGATTTTGTGATTTCTGTTGCCAAATGCGGCATGTTTTTGTCCCTCCTGCTTCACCTTTTCAATGATCCTGACATTGCTATGGAGCACACGTATTGTAATTGTTGGCCATACACTTTCCTCCTCTCATGGACCTGAAGTCCTGCTCCACTGCTACACCACTGTGCATGTGAACGTCTGTACAGAAAAGACTATACTGCTTGTCTTGCAAACAGTCGGAGCGTGGAGTCTCAGTCCAGAGCAGGAGCCGTTCATTTTTTGCTCCCTTTAGTGCTCCTCTCTGGGATGTTAGCGGCCTTTAAAGCCCTATGTGCGGTGTGTGTGTGTGGCAGTGTCATAGGAGGAAAGGAGTAGCAGAGGACTTATGTACCAGCTTGTTGTTAAACTGTCTCAGATGTAAAAGAGAAAAAAAATGACTTAATCCAACACTGTACTAAAATATGTGTCAGATTTTTAAGCTATTTTTATAGAGGGGAAACTGTTAAATTCACTGTTGTTCAGTACACGTGTGAATATTTGTTTTGCATCCATATTGATAAGAATCGTTTTTTTTTTTTATATATATATATAAGAATGAAGCTTGCTGAACTGTTAGTGTGGGTATACACTGTGGTATGAGTGTTAAAAAAAAAACAACTTTATTTAT
>OMNW01034731.1:11821-24779 GCA_900303245.1 Selene dorsalis | reverse complement strand
CTGCAACAGCCAGGTCAGGAGTGGGTCAATAAGAGACCACAGTCGAGGTGAAAGGGCATGTGTGTGTGTGTGTGTGTGTGTGTGTGTGTGCGCTGGTAGCGGTTCCACTACCCTCCTGAAGCCTCGTTTCTACCTGTTTAGAATTTTAAACAGCTTCCCTGTTCCTCTCACCTTCCCACAACTCTCTCTGCAGTCCCCTAAATTCTCGCCGAGGGACTGGCTCAACAATAAACTGAACGCTGCTAAATAAAGCATCATCATCCTCTGTCCAACCTCTAACCATCTAATGGACACATATTAGGCAGTAAGTGTGCTTTATTGTATCTTTGAGGATTACAGTCAAGTTGAATTGTGAAGATGACACCAAGGTGCCTCGCACTGTAGTAGTAGTAGTAGTAGTAGTAGTAGTAGTAGTGGTGGTGGTGGTGGTGGTGGTGACTCTGCTGCGTGTTTTCTTCACATTACATTTCATTTTCTTTTAGCCTTCGGCAGCATTATGGAATTTTCCAAATGGTGGGACAATAAGTGCCATAATAATGTGGCTTTAAATATTGTGGAATAGCAACCTGGAGCCAGCTGGCCATCGAAAACAATTCTCTCCATTGTTTTACTCCATCAAGAACAGGGCTAATGAATTCAAGTGTTTCTCTCCAAAATGCAGCGGTGGCAGATATTCTCTAGAAGCACTTAAAGTTTTCCAAAGATGTATTTAAATGAAATTATTTGTCAATATAATCTGAAATAATGGCCTGTTTTTAAGAGAAAAAATTATTCTGGCTGCTCCCCACCTGTAAATAAATGGATAAATGGATGTCTGTTGAGAAAATCATACCAGTGGTTTTGCCTGCTGCAGCCCATTTATTACAAACATTACTGCCAACCATTGTCCAGAGTGTACAGTCAGTTTTTTACAATTCTGAGTGTCTTTTTCCTACCTTCCAGGCAGCCATTAGTTCCCACTCATCTCCATCTTTGAATATCAAGTTGTGCTTGGTGCTTTATCAAAAGACAATAAAACAAATCTTACTGTGTCTTGATTTTTTTGGATGATTTAGCTGATAAATAGTTTACAAAATATAAGAAGTGATGGCTTGTTCAATGTGTGCCCATTGTGTGTGAATTATTGATATCAAATCTTATAAACTGAAAAGCAGCCTGCAGCACAAACCTGTCTGGTAGAGCCACCAGTCATCAGTGGGGCGTGGTTAGATGTGGTCAGACATATGCTCTGTTGCACATGCATGGATGAATTGCTGAACAGGTAGGGTTCGGGGGTTAGGGGCACAGGTCCAGGGGCCCTCTAAAGGCCAAGGGGCTGCTGCACCAGAGCCTGTGTATGTACGAAGGGATCTCTGATATGTTTTATGATGGATATTATATTAAAAAATGACAGAAACACACAAAACAAGAAGAATTACTGACATAGAGCATACCGTTTGTTTTTGTGTGCTGTGGTCACATGCGCCATCAAACAACATCTCCTCTCCTGTGCTGACATATTATTTCAACATGAATCTTAACTGTCCTTATAAAACACACACAGCGTCACACACAGTGTGTAAATGGTTGGTACAGAAACTATATTTCATCTCAAAGGTCACCGGCAGTGATCTGTATGTTGTCTGATAATGTGTGAATTGACTATGACTCTGTGATACTCTATGGAGTCATTAACAGCCTCTCTCTTTACAGCCCTTTTAAGTAAAAGCATTAAAAGCATTAAGCCTTTACACTTTCATTTATTGGTTCAGTACAGTGTGCCAGTCGACCTGAAGTGTGCTCCAAGTCTATCTTTTTTCCCTTTTTTTAAAGGAGGCTTAAAACGTCTCTAAATCCTTTGGCTTGGATTTACCCCCTATATGTGTGTCTCTGTGTGTGTGTGTGTTTATTAGAGTTTTACAGTGTAACATGTAGCACACACACTTTGGTTGTTTTTGTGAAACGGGCATTTTCTTCTCGCATTTTTTCTTTGTGCACGACATACAAAAATAGCAATGAACTGTGATAAAATGTTTTTAGGTTACGCTCAGGTCAACGTGTTTTAGCAGTTTCTCTGAAACAGTGGGCTCTTGAAATTGAATTCTTAAGCATCTTTTGAGAAGTAATTTTCGCTTTCCAAGAACATTCACATTTTTCACTCAGTGAGTTATATTCAAATCACATTTTCCTCTCCTTAGCCGTTCTTTTAGTTTTGCCTGAGGAATTATGCGTGACCCACGAGGCTAATTGCTATAAACCTTCTCCACAACCTTATTTCAACATTTTCTTACTCGCCTTAGTCTCTTACAGTTTCCTCCTTCTTGTTTGCCCTCACTCCCTCCCTCACGTTCACGCTAAACCTGGCGTAGCTCTACCTTATTCTCACTCCTCTCGAACACCAACACTTCCTCTACTCCTCTATCATGCTGACAACTCTGCACTCTCTTCTTCCCTCTCCTTTTTCTATTTTGTGTTTCTTTAACACCCATAGGTTTTCCCAGCTACCCCTCTCTTCAGGCAACAGGCACCATTTATCATCATCTGTGGTCTTGTCTCTGCGTCTTCTTAAACTGCCTTAAACTAAACTCCACTATCTCATCATCATCTTGTCTCACTTCTCTCTCACCTTCCTCTTCTCATCTTCTTTCATTCCCACTGTCATTGACACAATAGGATCCTGACTCATGTTGTGTGTGTGTGTGTGTGCTTTTCTATGTGTATCCATCTATCTATCTGTGTTCTTGTCTGCCTGGTATCACCATGGTGACGGATTTTGGTGCTGTCTGTCCCTTGCCTTGTATATCTTGGCAGCAGTCGGGGCACTGTGTCGACGTGGCCCAGTTCATAGGCCACCCGGCTGCGACGTCACCGCTCCACGCTGACCCTGCCAGCTCGCATATGGAGCCCACATATGGGCCTCATCTATAAGAGATAGGTGGCCTGGAGGAGCCACAGTCCCTCCAGTGAAACAAACCCAGCTCACAGAAGGCAGGCTCCTGCAAAAAGGCTGCAGGGATGTGAAGTGACATTTCAGCATTTCTCTGTTTGATCAGAAGGAGCAACAGGGCTTTGATACCAGAATGAGCCTTTTCATCTATCTATCTATCTATCTATCTATCTATCTATCTATCTATCTATCTATCTATCTATCTATCTATCTATCTATCTATCTATCTATCTATCTATCTATCTATCTATCAGGTACTCCCGCATTCACACAGCTTTTCAATATAGGTTATATATTTACCGTGCTACCCTACCACACAGACAGATGACACATCAGGGACAATGATAGGCTTCAGTATCTTGCCCAATACATGTGGACTTGGAATTGAACCACCGACCCTTTGATTTGTGGATGACCTGCTCTACAGCCACCGTTTTTATATAAGTGACTCTTGAGAGCATTTAGGTAAAAGAAAATATTAGATGTTGGTGCAGACACCAGTGTGACCGAGAAACAATTATAAAAGTCCTGCAATAAATGTTTGTAAACCCACAAAGGGAATCATGAGATGATTAATAAGAGAAGAAAAGAAAAATTATATCTGCAACGTAAAATTTTTTGTGAGTATTGGCATTTGTTGCTTCCTGCGCTCTATAAAATACTCATAAAAAAGCTCATAAAAACATACAGCATAATCTTTGATGAGGAGTTGCAAGTTAGTTTTGTTTCATTTTAAAGAGGCACAAGTCATAAAAAGAGCCATAATGATTGGTAACCGCTGTTGTAGATAAAAGCTAATGATGCGCCATGAAGAAATACAAGAAAACACATATACATATTTAATACATATATTTAAAGATTTATATAGAAATAATTCATCCCAATAGTAAAATCACTGTAAAGGACCTTACAGACGTTTTTTGTTGTTGTTGTTGCAAATTTCAGTTCCAGCTGTTGGTTTAATTTGTGTAGAGTCTGATAGTCAAGTAACAGCCTGTTAAAACTTAGTTGAGATGTCTTGAGTTTCTGCATTGCATTGAGTTCACTCAGTACCACATTATATTTGGATGGCAATGAACTTTCAGCACAAATTAATTTGAAAGCTGTGCACTGTGATACCTTATGAAAGATAATGTAGACTTGATGCTCACATTAATGGATTAGCGGGGACTCAGAGCTGCATTTAAACTTTGGTGTGCTGCTTAAGGACCATTGAGACAATGAAATATGATCCAGGAAGGTCTGGTTCTGCTTTAATGCTTATCAGACGCCAACATGCTTCACAACAATTTTTTTTTACCACTCAATGACAGGATTTCAAAAACTCATGAAAGTTAGCACTGCTGACAACAACACAGAGGTTGTGATGGTGACTGGCAGAATAAGGGAGGAGTGTAAAATTCAAGAAACAATTTTAATTGGATGCAACGTTGGGAATGTCCTCAGATGCAGGAGAGAAAAGGCCAACAGAAGTTTTCAATCAACACAACAACAATGTCCTGACGTGTTGTTTATGTTTGTTGTTTTCTGAATCAGCAATATTTTGGCCTCCTCAAGACTCGCCATGCTTTTTGTTTATGTTGTTAATAAGTCAACTAACAGACTATAGAAACCTTGTTTGAGAAGTTGTGAGTTTTCATTTAATTTTGTCAGTAACACATTATATCTGGATGGTACGAACGGATTTGAAAACTAAAAATATTACTAACAGTAGTGGATTAGCATGGACTCTGACCTGAATTTAAAGATGACACACACGAAGCGTAACTCAAACCAGACAGAGTCCAGATCAGCCCCTAGTGGACATATTGGTAACACTCCAGGTGCACAAGGTGCTGTGTGTGATATAAAAAGCAGCTCCATATGTCAGTGACATAACAACTTAAAAAGACAGCTAAAAGCCTTTTTATCATAAATGAAAATGGAATAAGGGTTTTCATTTCTCTCTCTCTCTCTCTCTTTTTTTTTTTTTTTTGCTGTGGTGCTTTAAAGTGTCAACTAATCCCAGCTTTCTTTAAAGAGGAGGTCACTGGGAGATAAACAACTTTTACTTGTCCAAATGGACCAGCTCCTCATCTCCAGACAAGGATAAGACCTTCCTGTCCTAATTTGCTCCCAAGTTTAGTCTGTCTACTTCTCTGTCACCCCCTCCAGCCAAACGCCTACTTTGAATAAAAACTGCAAATTGTGCTTTTTATGCCTCTGGGCCTCTTTAAGAAAAACACAGTCAGTGTTTGCTTTTCGTGGCGTGTTGGGGTTAAACTGAAAATACACACCGTGGCATCTCTCTCTGTCTCTCTCTCTCTCTCCCTCTCTCTGCTCTGGTATCGTCGCTGACATCCGTCTGTAGGCAGCTAGACAGACAGTGCCTACCCCTCTACCCCACCGCCCACCCCCCCATCGCGTGCGGTGGTGGAGTCTGCCTGTAGTCCGCATCCGGATTGGTGGAGGTGGCAGGAAGCGCGGCGCTCCACTCGAGCGGACTCCTTTACCCAGAAACCCCCGCGACGCCTCAACTTACAGAACTGGCTTCTTGGGCTTCGGGAGTGTTTCCCATTTAAACAAACAGTGCCGAAGATGGCGGAGAGTTAATGGTGTAAAGAAGAAATTATCGATCCGGCAGAGAGATACGTCCACCAGGTAAGACCGCGGAGCGCGTTTGACGACGTCCAGCTGATCCGAGAGCGACTTTGCATTAGGTTTGCATTTCGATAGAAGGACGGAAACGTAGTGACTTAGGCTCCCAGCGGCGGTGCACACACACAATATTGGCATCGGCACAGTGCGGAGGGCACAGTGCATGGTCATTTAGTAGTACATGACAGCCAGGGTTTACTAACCTGTTCACGGCGCTGATGAAGTGCACGCGGGGCGTCCTGTTTATTTGCCATCCTGTCCTGCAGGATCAATTACTGTTGAGCGCGTTTGATAACTTGGCGATCGTGCAAAAGCCAGTTTACGCACAAGCTGGTGGATCACAGAAGTGTTTCCAATTGATACACTACCACGGGAAGTTTTATTTTAGCAGGGTTACAGCACACACAGACACACATACACACACGCACACGCACGTAGACACTCAAACATGGTGATAGTTGACTATCGGTGGTCGGTGGGGAAACTGTGCATTATCTGAGCCCGACGCTTGTCTCTGCATGAGGGAATTTGGACCTGAAATGTTTGTCGATGAGGAGCATGCAAACAGACTCAACTGTGTATCACATGCATCATGTTTGTAGGAGGCCAGGGGTGAGTGGTGAGGTGCTGACTGACTGACTGACTGACTGACTGGCTGTATGTCAGTCACCCAGCCTGCTGCCTGCTGCCTGGGTCCCGTGTGCTCAGCGATATTAAAAAAAAAAGTGCACAGACTCTCCCGTATGTCCTCAACGTGTAAGTCAGTGCATTGAACAAGGCATGTGTTGCGTGTAAATGTGTGCGTGTGTGTGTGTGTGTGAGCTGAAGGAGTGAATGCTCGTCGTGCTTGTTGTGTTTTCCCTTCTTGGTCTACTTCATAACCCCTCCTGTCATCTGCCTCATCCTCAGTAATCACTGTGTATCTGCAGGGGGCAGCAACGTGGCCCTGTGCATATACACTGCCCTGTAACCCTGAACGTCCTGGGTTTGATCCCTGAAGCAGCCAGCCTGTGTGTGTGTGTACGTGTATATGTGTGTGTGTGTACATTGAAAAGCACTGTGTCCTTGAGCATGTCACCAGCACCCAATTACAGTACCTGCTCACACTGAATAATAGCAGTGCATCCCTCACTGTGTGTGTGTGCGTGTGCGTGTAAACATAAGGTGAATGCAAGTGATGCAGCTGGTTTGTGTGTTGACAAGTAAGGGGTGTTAATTTATTGTATCACTGTCGATATTTAAATTCACCCTTATTTGCAGTTTTTATTCCCAGACTAAATAGGGGTCACACAGTTGAGGATTATTTTCATGATTGATCAAGATGTGAATATTGATTGTGAATGTGAGAAACGTCCATCCGAGTGTCTGGTTTAGTCCAGAGGTTTTTTGGGTTACACAGCTGTAAATCAGTGACAGAGCAGCACGGCCACGTTACGTTTAAGAACCAGGGGATGGTTACGAGTTTTTGATTGATAAATGACATCGATCAACTCTGTGGTCTTTCTGCACCCACACACACGGCTGACAGTGACATACCCAAAATAAAACGGTTATTGTTCTTGATCCCTTTTTTAATCACATTGTACTATTTTGATCTGAAAGGTTTACACTCAGTCAGCATTAGTCGAGTGAGATAGATAAACCTGTACAATCATACACTGTGCTTTCCAGTTGTTATTAAAGAAAAACAAGCTGTATAGTGAGAACATTATAAAAATCTATTGAGTTTTATTTCTTGCCCACAAATTCTGTTGTTTATGATCAATATCAAACTCAGTTTTGGTCTGTTTGTTGGAAATAGACATCAGAAGACAGGGCTTTGGCCTGTGTGGTGGAAATTATTTTCAATTTATCAGTAGATAAAGCCATAATGAAAATTATTATAATGAGAATAATCATCATTTACTGCCCTGCTTTCCCATTCTGTTTATTCTGCTTCAGTTATATACTGTATATTCCTACAGGACTGAGACTAGTGGTTACTTTCATTATTGATTAATCTGCTGATTATATTCTCTCTTAATCATTGAGTGTGTGAACCTTAAATACATACTGTTGCTGCATTTGTAGGTTTTTATGTCATTTGAAAGCAGAGAGATGTCACTTCTTGTGGATGTGCAGTTTGTCAGCTCAGACTGAGGAGGATTTGAGCTGCTGCTGCTCAGAGGATTTAAATCATGATTCTGTTATTATTACTGCTAGTAATATAATGAATAATAATGATCTTAATAACATATATAGGAATATATACATCAGAAGTGTTGCTGGTTAATGTTCAGTCCATCAACTAATCATTTATGTGATGAATTGCTGTGGCTCCTGTGGCTGAACCGTCTGTGGCCCGAGTGGACGGGTGTGGCAGCATTGAGCCCTGGTCTCGTCTCATGGCCCCTCTCCCCTGACAGATTTACAGTCGACTCCGTGGCCCAGGTCTCTGCACACGTGCAGACACACACGCGTATGACCTGCAACACAAGGAGTCATAGGCAACGTGGTCAGAGAGTGGGTGTGGTGTGGTGTGGTGTGTAAGCCGCTCGGACCCGTACGCAGCCGTGAGGGGTCTTTGCTATATAAGCGGATGGCGGGATGAATGCGTGGACAAGGAGGAGGTGGAGGAGGAGGAGTGTGACAGTGATGCATGATGTTTGCTGAATGGGAAAAAAAAGGGGACAGAGGTTAGCAGGGGATGCTGGTGACTGGGTCAGGAGCTGGGGGCAGGGCTCACGAGGCTGAGCGGGAGGGAGGCAGGACCTCGCACTCTAGCTGTGGAGCATGGGAAGCTCTGTGTGTGTGTGGAGAGGGGAGGAGGGGGTGTGTATGGGAAGGGGAGGGGCTCAGGTGGAGCCTCTCGCTGGAATTTTACCTGGCATTCTTGTCTTTTGTGTCCTCGTCTTTGTGTCCTCCTCTGTTCAGTCGGGAAGTTTCCTGACTCAAAACGATCCACATTCTTTGCTGTGCTCTCTCTTTCGCTCTCTCTGTCCCTCTCTCTTTTGCTCTGGTATGTCTTTCGCTGTCCCCCTGCCTCCCCCCAGCTGCAGTGTATAGTGAGCTCAACTGTTGTCCTGTTGTTGTTGGGGCCCCTCTCCCATGTGTCACCATGTGTCGAACAGGAATTAATCTTCACCAGCTCTCATTGATTTGGCTTCGTGGAGGAGGGGTCATCCTCTTTCTCTCTTTTTTTTAATCTCACTCATTTGTGTCCTCTGTCATTTTCCTCGGACACCCCCTCCCCTCCATGTGACCTCACAAAGTTGGAGTCCATATCTCTTCACTAACTTACACTACTAGAGTTGCGATGATTAGCTGGTGAATTGATATTGTGATAATCAATCATTTTGAGTAATTAATAAACTCATATGTATGTTTACTAGTTTATGTATTCTGTGATAAACTGAATATCTTTAGCCTTTCATTCATGTTGGGTGCTGGACAGTGGTGATGGGCGATTTCTGACATGTTACTGAATAATTACCTTTGACCTCTTAATCAGCAGCCGTATTGATGATGAAAATAATTGGTTGGTTGTGGAGTTTTGACGCCCATTCCAAATCAATACTTTGTCATTATCTTGTCTAATCCAAATCAGCACAGCAAAGAGTTTTTTGAATTCCCCCTTGTTCCTGTTTGTGCCTCCTGACTGGTTTCTCAACAGCAGCAGCACCCGAGGCTCATGGGTATTGTAGTGTTTAAACATGCAAAAGTGACTTTACACCTCCACTTTGCAACTACAGATGTACAGGTGTGGTCCTTTGAACTGAATTACACCAGACTGTCGTACTGAGGATTTCTGTTTTAGTTTGGACTGGTGTACTGTACCATTACAGAGGAACTATGCAAGATTTCTACCTTAATTAAACAGCTTTGGAGTAGTTGTGATTATAGTTGTGGTTAAATGACTTGTTACAGGGAGAATGGAGGCTCTCTGCCTTCCACCTAGCGTCTCTTGGCTGAAAACCAACCTTGCAAGATCAGCGCCTCCGACCCGGTGTCCTAGATCTCATCTCGTGAGAAACATGGACTGCTTTACGTCACTATGACACAAGCAGCCTGGTAATCCGTTGTGTCTTGTTAACGTTACCCACCTTGGTAGACATTGCTCCATGCATTGCCTTCTCACTGGCTTCGTTAAAAACAAATGCAATGAAATATACACTCCAAAACAGTGGGGGGAGCTCCGTAAAGAAAGAAGCGACCAAAAGAGCAAAAAAAGAGACTGGACTTGCATCGCTCCCCTTTAACTGATGAACTGAATTGAAACGGGTGGCACCTCACGGGATACCCCTTTTTCGCTAGTCGGACTTCTCTTTGACTGTTGCATATGTGTGGTGAAAGAGTACTTTTTATCTCTTCTGGGATGATGCGCAACTTCTTAATTAGAGCTCATGTCAGATAAGCAGCAGATAAATGCACTGATTCCTTCCTGAGACAGAGTTTGCAGAAACCTTTTGGTCAGTGTCAAAAATCATATCGGTCCTATATATGAGCAGCTTTTGGATCCTTCATCCGGTCCTCTCAAAGCTTCAAGGTGAAGCACTAAACACAAAAAACTGAATTGATGTGTTATTCCCATGATTTGCATGTGTCAAGTCAATATTTGCGAACATTTGTGGCTCTCCTGAACCAGCGTTCCTGTCTGCAAAGTCGTCAAGAGAAACACTTTGCTGCTGCTCTTTTATTAATGAATTGGAGATGGACACGATTTATATGTTGGCTGAGGCTTTGACACTTAAATTAGCACTGTTTTATTATACAGCTAACAGTTTGAAACCAGAACTACTGCCCACATCCAGTTAAAAAACCCTCTTGTCTGCTTTAAAGGCTCATAATGCCACTCTCCACTTAATCAATGAAAGTCCTTCGTACTCTAAAGCTTTCAATTTCAAGTTTAGAGTTTTATTTTTCATTTATTAACACATGAGAATTTATCCTCAAGTGTTGGGATTATTTTAATTACTTTAGTTACAGAGAAGTCTCTCTCTTCCTCTCACACATATTTCACAGTCATATCAACTGAAAAAATGATTTCTACTTTTAATAATACAACAGTAACGTCTTTGTTTATTCCTCTATGAGCTGCTGATCTTCTTGTCAGCAGTATTGTTGTGTGTATGTGTGTGACTGATGTGAATGTGTTGTTTGCACTGGTGTCAATGCTCTGGTGGTTGTGCCGGAAGCTGCTCTCATGAGTCAAGATGATACAGGAAGAAAAGTTGGAGCTACAGTACCACAGTTTCTCAGCGCTGACTCCACCTGCAGTTTCACACAAATCCAAACAGACTCTAAAAGAAAACCGACATGTTTCAAAATGCACTATGAGAGCTGAATCGGATCTAAAAAGTTTTGATTTCCTGGGGTATTTCTTTGGTTGTATGGATCTTGATAAAAAATGTTATTTTTTAGCATTTTTCTTTATGAAATTTCTACTTATGTGTCTTGGAAATCACCTCATGCAGCACAAGTACCTCCGTAGTTTGGGTTAAAGTTACAGTATGAAACAAAACACACTCAAAACCAACTCATTTGGTTGGTTTTGAAACAGCCAGGGAAGCGGCAGTCACCATCCATGTGTGAAAAAAAACAAAAAACAGAGGCCTAAAGGATAATTACTAAAAAAAACAGAAGTAACGTTTAAAAAAAATCCAAGAGGGGATTGACTCATTTCTCATCTATCGCTGATGCACTAGCAGAGAGATGACACTTAAGTGGTTCGCCAAACAGTTATTAAGAATGGAGAACATGGACTAAAAAGCATAAATAAGCAGTCTCTGCACTGATTTGCATTTTTATTGGTTTATGCAATTTGAGGAAATCGGCAGAAAAATGAAGTGAAACATTTCATGAGAGAAATGTCACTAAAAATTAAAATATAGAGGAGAATTAGCTGCAGCTTGGGCTGCCTCGAGCGCAGTGTGACGTAGCAGATCCCAAAAGAAAGAGCATGTGTGAAAGTGTGACTTGTGGCTGACACTAGACTGAATGATGTAGCAGAATAAAACAGATGTTAAAAGCCCCTTTTGAGGACGTATATAGCAGACTCTTTGTCACGGATGTTGTTGTTGTTTCATTCGCACACGACGTCACAGGCCTGCCAGAAACACATTGCTGCTTTTGTGTAGATTTTTTTTACCAGAGCTGTAAAAGTATCTCAGATTTCACTTCTTTAAAAGTGGTTTCCCCTGCAAGTGTAACAGACCAACAAGACACTCATCTTGTTTTGCGAGTTACTCAGTTTTTGAAATTCCCACAACACCTGTTTACAAGTGTCTGTGTGTGCGAGAAACGGGCGCATTTCCTGAATTGGAAAAGTCAGTAATCATAAATGTGTAAGGTTCGAAACTGTGGAATTCATCAGACAAGAATATTATTTGCAGCCAATATTTTATTCCTATATGAGTTGGCCAACTCAGCACCCCATAATATGTACAACGTACCACAAACTAATTCTTAAGTTAAATCCTTGTTGGCTTTAAGGTTACCAGCGCTCACTGCTGAGCTCCAAAGGTAAGTTGCGTAATACCTAAAACTGAACAATCAACACTATTTATTAAATTATCAACTGAATAAATGTCTCACTGACCTACATTTATTCACGTCACTGTTACTGATAACTGACGACAGCTGTAAGAACTAATGAAACCTAAACAGATGTTTCAGTCAGCCAGTCAGCAAACACCTCTGTAATTACTCCAGACGAAGCAAGCCGCCCTGTAAAATATAATAAACTGTTTAATAAACTAACAGATTAGTTGCTGTTTATCCAGCAAAATATATATTCTTTTATATTGTATGTTTTGGTTTTGCACTATTCATTTGAAGATACATAAGTTTTTTTAAAAGAATTAGATTAGTCAGAGAGTGAATGACGGTGAAAATGACTTTGGTAAAGTTGAGAAGCTGAAAGTTTCTCATTCCTTTGTCTGTGATAATGGAGTCACTGACAGTGTTGTTAGGATGAACTGATGAGAAGGAGAGGAGGAGGACGAAGAGAGAGAGAGAGAGAGAGAGAGAGAGAGGGACGAGCTGATGCACTGTCAGATCGACAGTTGACGGGATATCCTCACTCTCTGTTTCCTTTCTTCCCCCAGAATGCCTCAGTGCAGCTCATATCCTTTTCTGAGAGCTATTTCTTCTGTGAGAGGAATGTCAAGTGCCCATCCTGGTGCATTTGTCCCTGTGTTGTGTTACTTCACTGCGCTTCACTCTTGTTTTCTCGTCTTGTTCACCTCAGTCTTTGTCTTCTGCTTTTGTGCTTCCTTCTCGCTGTTCTCGCGATTAAGCCAGTGCTCAGGAGGCGAACTTAGTTATTGTGTTAATATCAAACATATTGTATTAGTGTGCAATCATCGCTGTCTTTTGTGTTAGAGCAGGTCCGTGTATGCGAGTGGAGGGAGATGA
>OMNW01034730.1:80063-102441 GCA_900303245.1 Selene dorsalis | reverse complement strand
TTTGTAATTCATTATATGTCAGTCAGTCTTTTGATGTGTTTATTGATATACAGGCTAATTGCATTGCAGTGATGACGAAAATACAATTTATCAGTCAGCACTATAGCGCCGTTAAGTATAAGGTTGTTGCACAGTGAGAAAGTAGCGAGCCATCTATTTCATCGACACCGAACATCTGATCCATGTAAGCAGTTTTTATAAGCTACATTTTGTTCTGCACTTCCAATAATCACTGATTAATCACTGATTAGTTAAATTAGCAATGATGTCATCCTACTGGATGCCTTGCTATGTGACAAATCTTCAGGCATCTAAAACATACACTGTATACCCATGTCAGCAGTCTCGCACAGAGCCCTGGTTTGTTTAAGATAACCACAGCCAAAGTAAAAACGTCAGCAAACCCTCATGACACATCTCCTCATGAGTATCCCCGACAATTGCTCAGAATGAGGGTGGGTGTGGGTGAGTGGGGTCTGTGATGGAGAAATAAGTACCAATAAAGTGTGAGTGAGCAAACTCATGTAATCACCGCCGGCATAATTTTCTCTTCTTCTTTTTTTTTTTTTTGGTCCCACCTCTCTTATGCCTCTGCTGGATTCCTCTGCACGGATGTGATCAGCAGAGAGATAAATGGTAATCTCAGTAGGCATTCCCACACATGCAAGCACATGAATAGATACACATGCGCAATCTCATGCATACACATACACACAAACAGAATCACAGTTTGATGATAATCCTGGATGCGTATGAAAGGGCACGCAAGCAGTCGTATGGAGAAAAGGTAGAGAGGAGGTAATGGAAAAAAAAAAGAGGAGGAGGGGAGGAAAGCAGTGATGGAGTGAGAGGGAGAGGAAGGAGCTAGGCTTTATTTAATCTCAGTAGAAGTGTCGATAGAGCAGAAAGTTCAGCAAGCTGGATCGGTGGTTAAGCCTTGAGTTTTACTTTAACTGTTCAGCTCTTCTGGCAGTGCAGTGCCGTGCAGTGTGTGTGTGTGTGTGTCTGTGTGAAAGTGTGTTTGAAAGACTGTGTTGAAGACATTAAACATAGCACAAAGAAGCAAGAACAGGGTGCTGCTGGAAGAAATGTATTTAATCAAGTCAGAACAAAGGAGTTGTGTAATTTTCTCCTGAGGGCACAGAGAACACCAGCTCCCTCTGAAAGAGAACAGCCGACTTGTTCAAAGTAACAGTACAGTGCTGCTTTATTGTACAATAGAGACATTTTCCCGATCACTTGACAGTCATTTTTTTTTCCTTCCTTGTGTTTTTTCTGTACATTTTGCAAAATTATCAAAGTCATGCTGATTGTGTTGAACACCCACCAGAGTCCCATTTTAAAAGAGGAATGTTTTGTAGATATTCCAAAGAAAATTGAAGCTGTTTTTCATCTATCATTGCAATGACACAAAATGGTATCACACACGGGCAGCGCATCTAACGCACAACCTACAACACCACACATCAACAGTGTGAATCTTAACAATTGAAAAGATCTATTCAGAAAGGATGGATTGACTGCGTGTAAATGCAGCACCATCTGTGTTTAATAATGTTTAATAAAATAGAAAGTTTATCCATGTTACAGTCATGGAGTCATAAAATCTATTTGGTTAGTTCATGTATAATCATGGCTGATGTAAAAATAACAACTTTATAGTACCATTACGCTACGCCTGAAAGTATCTTTTCAAGTCAAAATGTCACATTGTGCTTGGTAGCAAATACTTGGTTAAAGTTAAATAATGGCAGATTCACAGCTGTGAACAGTTTTCAATCGTAGATTTTTTTTTATTGAACTGTCCATCCACCGCGACCTGACCACGCAAACTTTTCTATTCTATTGCAACTTTACTGTTTCCTTTACTTTTCTTTAACTCCCATCATGATTACTACAACAGCTGTAGGTCTCTGTCACTTGAAAATAAACAAGTCAGTGTGGTGTCTGCAACAGCGAGTCAAGCCCACGTGCCTCCTCTTTCTGTATACTCTGCTTCAAATTCAAGGCACTGCGCCATGTCCTGTAACTGCAAATTCTTGACATTTCAGGCCACAGACTACCACCGCAAAATATGGTGGATACACCGCATGACATTTTGGGGTACTTGCTGAAAGAGGGGGGACAGTCTCTGTGGGGTCAAATTAGGAGACTGCAAAGTTTGTTTATGTGTAGAAAAGATGTCTATCTGTAAAAAGACATTGATCTGTAAAAAGAAGAATTATACCAGTGTTGAGATTGCAGAAAGACATGAAAAATAAGTGCTATTGTGAACAATTAGATTGAGATTAAATAAAACTCCAAATGAAACTTGGGAACTCAAAATTCACACGTTATGTAATGTTGAAATTACAAGTAGAAAATTTGAGCACCACATGAGCTGTAAGATATAATAACTATAAATATCGTCTATAAACGCAATTACAGTTGTTTCAAAAACCTTTCTTATACAACTTGGGGAGAAGCTGATTCAATTTCAAAACAACATAATGAGGCTGTGTCACAGTTCAAGGGAAATGCACAAGTAAATCAACCAGCCCGATGCCAAAATATTTATGTTCTCTATGTGTTACAAGTGGTCATAGTGGAGATGTGTAAATTACTGTATTTCACACTCACTGGGTCTTGGTAACAACAGGCACTTTCTTTTATTTGCAGTCAGTACCTATTCAAGGTTAATGGCACCGTGTGCCAGGTTGTTATATCTTAATGGCTAAATGACCAGGAGCAGCAACACAGCCTCTGTACAGTCAACTCATGCACTGAAGGACAATATAATATCTCCTGTACATGAAATGAGTCACAGATGAAGGGAGATTTGAACTCACCTTGCCAATAGAGAATGACACAAATAAGGTTCAGAGAAGGACAAAACATCTCTGTTTTAGACCCATTAAAAGTGAACATCTCTGTTTTAGACCCATTAAAAGTGAAAATGAGTCCAGCATCTTTGTACTGGAGGAGTTGCACTTAAATAATTCATAACAAATAACTGCTTTTCCTCCTAAAAACATAGTACTATGACTTTTCAGATATGAAAACTGCAATGCACTGCCACACATCATGAAGGTTGGGAAAAAACATAAAAACAAACTATAAACACTAAGTATTTGTTTATTCATTTGTTCATTCCTGTAGTCCGCCTGTTTAATCCATTTGTTTTTAGTCTACATTTTGCAATTATGGAAAAAAAAGAAAGAAAAACAGTCAGGAAGAAACTTTCACACAAATCATGATAGACTGATTGAGCTGCAGTGCTTACTGTATGTACATAAAAATGATTCATTATGCTCTTCCTCTTCAAACACACCTTCAGCCTGAACCTAAATTTTTTGTCAATTTGTCTTTTTAATGAAATTGAACATAAACTACAATATGCTTCTGTACATTTCCAATTGGCCATCTGCTGCCTGGACTTTAAATGAGAACTCATACCTCACGCCTTTATATTCAATTTCAGTCAGACATGAAAATGAAAACCTGAAAATTATACTGAAGTGTAATTTTTGCTATTGTTTGTCACGTGCATACTCTGTATATGAGAGAAAAAATTGCAGTTTCACTGAATGAAATCAGAGACTGAGTGTCTTCACCCAATTTAATTTAATGCTTATTTCTAGCCCCATTTTCTTATCATATCTTTTTTTTATAATTTCTTTTTATTAAAATGTTACATTACACTTATAAATAAATGTGATTAGTTTCTAAATAGGATTTTAAGAACATGATGCCCAATGGTCTACCAAAGTGTTTCTAGTCAATCAGCACTGTGTGTCCTTTTTATCACTTCATCTCCCAGTAGCATCTTTTTTTATTTCGGGAAAGGAGAGGAAGACGCAGAGAAAGATAAACAATAAAGGCAGGAGAAAAGCTAGACCAGTGTGAGAGGCTTAGAGAAGTACTGTAGCCATGGGAGAGACTGGATATTGACTCGACAAGCCTCGTCTATTCTTCTCTGCTCTCCCTCTCTTTCCACCCTCTTCTTTTTTCTCGCTGCTACATATTTTACAATCACCTCTCCTCCTCCTGCCAGTCATCCAACAACAGATCTTCCACAGCTATCAACCTTACACTGACGATACAAGGCCCATTTCTTACAGGCTACCTTTATCAAAAACTCTGTTCAGTACAAATTCACCTTGTGTCCATTTACAGGCTAACAGAGGGGTAGGTGTGGAGTATGGGGTTGAAGAAACCTCAACTTTTATCTCTGTGAGGCTTTAACAGATACTGCACATACATACACACACACACACACACACAATCACTCACACACAAGCACAAAAACGACTACACACACAAACGCAGACAAAAGTCCACACTGGCTTGCTGGTTTTGCAAGCACTTAGATGTAAACACACACACACCCATATCAACAATTGATCTCTCTCCTTTTGGCTTTATCCGCTCAAAAGCACCATGAGGTGACAACCTCAGGTATAAAAAAGTACTTTTTAATGCACGATATTCAGCCTCTACTCTTCCTACCCTCCACCAAACATTTGGTAGACATATCGTTCATTAGAGAGAGCCCTGTCAGTGAAACAGATATCCAATACTGAACATTTCTTTCCTAATTAACAGGGTGCTATGGGTTCTATATTGTTTTTTACTGACCGATGAATGAATTGATCAAGAAACAGATGGCTCTACACTAGGGTTGTCATGACAACCCATACTTTGGTACCAAGTTGATGCCAGCATCCAAAAAATACAGTTCTCTTGTTTAACGACTTAAGGATACAAGTAATGACTACCTTACTTTCTGTTTGCGTTGACTTATATTTACAGTTTTAACCCTGTTCTTAACTTTACGTTCTGTGCAGTTTTCTGAATTGTTGAAGCACACTGAGATTAAATACTTGAAAGTTTGATGTGAAAAGTTTTATAATAAAGTATTGAAGTTAGAAGTACATGTTCTGTTCTTATATTTTTATCGTGGTAACAAATGAGTATCAAGAGTCGTGTGAATTCAGTGGTATTGGTATCGACTACTGAAATTCTGGTATCGTGACAAGCCTACTGTACACTGAGTGGGAGCAACACATTTCTCTGGGTGCAGCATGTTGTAAATAAAAATGCAGAATGACATCCACCCAACCAACGTAACAGGATGCTACAGCAACAGAGAACATCAGTGATGGCCACCTAGGTAGAGCTGAGTCTGCCCAGGCATCATGCCTGAGTGATCTGTTTTACAGAGGCAATGAGCATCTTATAGCGTCTAGTAAAGCACATCAATGTGTTTTTTTCTATTTCCAGTGCAGGAATAGTACCAAGTAATGTTTTCACAGTGGAGAGAACTTTGTTTTGATATAAAATTACCTATATCGGGATATAAAATTTTACATATACACATTTCTATATAGTCAAGCAGTAGTTATTACTAAGAAACAGGCTAAGTGTGTGAAACTAGGGCTCACAATGTTAACCTATGCAAGGACCATGTTAAGCTTTGTGCACAAATGCTAGATATTACAATTTGCAAACTATGATGAGTACATTTTAGCATACGACAATATTTGACACTCCATCCATCCTCACAGTCGTCCTGCACACAGTCACCTTGACAGTTGAATTATATTTCACTTTTCAGATGAGTCTATTAAATTGCTTCATAAAGAGAAGAAAGGAGGATGGTGACAATGGAGGCGTTGAGGTTAGTAAAGCTAACTAGTGACCTTTTAAGCTATTAGGAAGTTTCTTTTGGATTTTAATGTACAATTGTCTATACAGAGTGGAATATATGTTACGCGTTGCCTGGTGAGGGAGGAAAGAAAAGAAAAGCAAGAGAGCATCAAGGACAAGAGGAAGAGGAGAGTCTGGTCATTTAATTTGAAGCTATTCTGACTTGTATGAATAGAAGGGGGGTGTTGCTAAATCCTTGTGGACACTGCACAATAGTACCCATAGCTGGAAACACTGAAATTACATCACTGCAGTAGGTAAATGGTAAAATAAGATTCAGGTACAATGAGCTGGCTGAGTGAACAGCTACAGGTGACAGCAGCTCATCAGTTCAGCTCATCAGCCATAGTCACGTTAATGTGTCCAGTCACTGATGCTCATATTACAGCATGGAGCAAGGCGACCCAGCTGCTGAAACAATTTATTGACAAATCCACCTGAAGTTAAATTGCAACAGTTTCAACAACTCAATGAAATGTGTGTTTTGCTTCTGGATTTGAAAACTGAATCCAGAAATAATAAATATTTGCCACTTCCAGATTTTCAATTTTGAACATTGTTTTTTTTTCTGTGTTTTTTGTGTATTCTTAATTAAATATGGTTTTAATTGAGAACAAAAGAGAAGAGGACATTTGATAATATCACCTTGGACTTAAAAAAAAAAATAAAAATAAAACAAAAAGGTGTGAAAGAGACTGTTTGCGTAACCTGAAAATTGTCTGAACTGTTTGACAAATGAATGCTGCAATATTTCAAATCCATTTTAACATTCATTGCAAACTAAACAGGTTTTTGTATGAAAAAGTTATGGGCTTTATGTTCTGTTTTTTTTTATATATATATAATTTTGTTCTCCAAAAACATTGATGCTATTGAGTTTAATATATATATACCGTCTATGACCTCCTCACCTCTCAATTCCTTTTAAAACAACAAACAAAAGCAGTGGAAAAATAGTCCCAAAAAAGTGCGTGGCTCTCTTTGTGAGCTGGGTTAAAACAACAATACCTTGACCACACTTCACAGGCATCACCTGTTGAAGGCCAAACAAAAACCTCTGTATCTTCAAAAACCACTCGAGACAGAACCATATTGAACCATGTCCGTTTCATTTTGGAAAGTGTGTGGGTAACAATCGATGTTCTACCTGACTGCCGCTTTAACCTTCACACTATCACAGTTTACACCTCTTAAGTTAAATCATTTGAAAGCCTTATTCAGCAAAGATCTTTCTCTCAACCACCATGCCTCCAAGCTCCTAGTTTAAAGGTACGGTTGGAGATCTATTTCTGGAGTATTTTTTACTTAATTGTTTGAAATCCTCTTCACACACCGACTGCAACCAATTAATTTAATGCTTTTTCACAAAAATGAAAAAAGTCAATCACCTGTGGGACGTACAGTCCTGGAAAAAACACCATCCAATCATCTTGAATGCCACTTTCAAGTCAATTGGATCGTGATATGTCAATCAACTCTGTCCCTCCCTCTCTCCTCTGCACGTACCAATCTTCGCACACGAATCGCGTGGGTGCTCAAAGCCTTCAAAGACAACGCCAGTAATCCGATGCACCGCACGGAAGTCCGGTACGTGGCAGTGTACCTCTAAACTGGATGCCGGATGGTTTAGTATGATGTTAGGTGTTTTCTTTCACATGAATGAGCCATGAGAAAAAGCTAGTGGAAAGTTAGCAATGCTGCGCAGTGACGCCCCGCTACATGCGGCAGTATCGCTGAAAGCCCTGTCACTCTCGTTGGGATTACATTGGTTCGCTGCACAAAGGTATTCTGGACTTCTGAAATGTGGCCTGCTCAAACCGCTTATCCAGGATCTCCAACCCTACTTTTAAATAAGAGTTTAATACAAAAAAAAACAACTTGCCAGGTACCTAAGGTGAAATATGATTATTTAGGCCCAGGGTAGCTCAACAAAACACACAGGAAGTGTGCCCTGTGGGCGTGTGTTAGACTCCAGTCCAACCAAAAATGAAAATACATAAAATGAAGGGAAAAAGAAACATACAGTAATTAGAGTTGATTAAAATGCAAGGAGGTACACTGGGAAAGGTTTTGACACAGAAGAACAAGAGCAGAAATAGTTAGATTGGGTTTTCAGATGTTTTTATGAGAGATATTCTGGCACTACTGAGTAAAGTGCATAACACCTTCGGCTACTTCAGAGACTATACACTTGAAGCATGTTTCACAGCTGAATTACAGCTGGTAAATGCACAGCACTGTGCAGGGAAACGGGGGAATAGATGCATTATATCAAGTCTGCTTGCAGGGCAATTCATAAAATCATGGTACCATCTTGCAGAAATGGTTGGAGGGGAATACCTAATGAATGTGAAATTACATATCAATGGTTCTCAGAAGAGCAACTAGTGAGACTTAACCTCTCATTAATAGTGGGCTTGGATTTATAGGCTTACATGTGAACACACACATATGTGCATTTTCATTCGGTGCATATTGCATACATTTATGCATATATGCATGCTTACAAATTCACTTGACGCACACAAGCGGAAACATGCTTTTAAAAACAAACATGAAACACAATACGCTTGGAAAAGAAAATCTACCTTGACAGTAAACAACAGTCCGGACTACACACGGCACTGAAATGGTGGTGCAGCTACAGACCAGCGTATGTGTTCATGACTTTCTCCGGGTGTCTACTCTCCTCACTTGCGGTCGTTTTCCCTCTTCTGAAACCACATCAATCAGCAGTTATACCAACGCTGTGAACGCACCCGTCCCCAGAGAGGGGCCTCCACTGGTTGGGACAAAAGCAGGGCATATTCCCCCAGGGTAAACCAAACACAACGCACACACTCAAACACACAGGTTACACAGAAATCATACAAAATTAGATAAAACGTGTTTGTCTTTGTTTTGCATCTATTTATCTCTGCAGTGTTACAACAGTCTTAGATGAATGATCTGTCATTTTCTCTGTCACTGTCACTCTTCTGTTGCTCTTATCCGTCAGGAAACAGAATCTACAGACAGCTGTCCTTGGCATGAGTTATATCCTGTCGTCATCATCATGTAGGAGACGGATGGGCACACGTCTTCCATATTGTAGAATAGCAGGAACTGACATGACGTTAAACCTTCCTCATGCCAGTTCCTACTATGGATATTTTACCTCTTTGGGTTGGTCTTTTTTCTCTTAAGTCACAGACCTACTGACACGTGAGTGCATGGTGACTCTGTGTCGATGGCTCCAGTACGGCTGTCAAGGGACTGATCAGCCTCAAAACAGAAGACAAGTTCATCTGTGTGCGAGAAGCTGTCATGCTTTGTGCAAAGCAGCTTTTGAGGGCCCGCTGTAATGTTTTACAGTCAGGTGACCTCCAGCAGCCAAAATAATTATGATGGGAGCAAAGAAGCAAGACAAATGACGTAGGACAAAGAATGACAAAGTCAATGTTAGGAGGATGGATGGATGGATGGATGGATGTGGACATCACTATTATTGCAACATGATGATAGAAGTCCTTCACCATGAAGGAAAAACTTATTGTAACCAAAACTAATGTTTTCATGATACAGATAATATAGGGTGCTAGTACATAGAGAAATACACACTCATGCACACATACACACTCAGCATGTTCTCTATATAGGCTACCACTGTTTGGATCATTTCCTGGGGCTGATAAAGTGTCTTCATTACCTAGACAGAGAAAGGAGAGGTAACCACACCAGCATGCGTAATGCTCCCAAACTAGTCCCTTATAGATGACCATTAGGTGCTTAGAATCCATTCTTTACTATAAGAAACCAATTCCCACAGTGAAGCTTAGATTGGACGCCTAATAAAATCTCAGTTGATTACAGTACATAATATGCATTGGGTTTGGCAAGTATACTGTACATTACAGGCTATTTCTCTTGATTGTTATTTTACCTGCATCCAATTAGAGAAATCAGGGCAACACTATAGCAGGCTTATCAGATAGTAACACTGTAAAGTCAACAATAGAGTTACTAATCGTAGCGTTTACAGCAAAATTTTCACATTTCACACATAATGTGATCTGCAGCAATGCTCTGTAGGTGGAAGTTTGAATGTGTAATTTCAAGCATAGCCAATTAAATGTAAATCCATGAAGCAGAACACATTTCACTGATGGAACTGCACTGTTTTTAGCCGTTAATTAGAAGTTGTTAGGATGTGAAATTACGAGTTGTCTGAACAATTGATTGTATTTTAACATGTCTGCTTTGTGCATATTTGTGTGACACACAGCAACACTCGGGTTCTATAATGTATAAATGAAGACGAGTCACTCAACTGCATACAGTATCTCGCCATTTCTGACACGTACATTAACACATCATTTTATAACCTACATGTGTAGGCAATTGCACAGAATCAAATACACACACACCAAAGACCACAAATGGGATGGCTTGCAGCTGTTTTGTAACAGTTAATTTCATTTCTATTGATTTCATTCCCTTCCTTCTTTTGTTACTGTGTTATTCCACCACTCCAGCCCTTTCAGTTTTATGAAGATAGAAAGCTGCCAGTGGAGCGGTTTTCAAGACAAGCTGTACTAATTGCTGATTGTATATTGTACTGTTCTACCTCCCACCATCACTGGCCCATAAGAACATGAGTTCCTCCTCGGAAACATTAAACTCTGAGACCAGCACACTGATTTAATGCAATTTATTCATGCCAACACACTGGCTCGAAAGCAGGAAATTAACATCTTTTAATTTCCCATATTAAATTTCACACGTTCAACCTTGAAGTTAATTAAAAACATTAGACACAAGTAAGCTATCCCACTTGCTTCTGCTTAGGAAGCACTGTGAGGGGACACACACCGGGATTACCTGACACATGCACAAACCCACACACTCATATATTTGATACAGTGGACCAACTGGCAGCATGCTGTTGCTTCAGACAGGTAATAATTTCAACTATGGGCCTCATCTAAGATATAGATTTAAGGGACTAAGCCTCTGCTAGGAAGGCCTGAGTGCTGCTGTCCCAGGAGAAATGTTTCCACGGCCATTAAATGGTTGTTGCCCGTGAGTTTTAAAAGTACCAATAGACCTAAAATCAATAAATAATTTGGCTTTGTTGTAGCAAGGACCATCGGTATGAATTGTTTATAAGTGAGCATACCCTATTAAACATCTAGATTGTTACAACTCAAAAGATGACAGTAAAACAACTTAGTCGGTTAATTTTATGAACTAACTTCTCGGCACTAAATAAATGCAAGAAAAAGTGCATATAAAGCTATATACCCCTGAATCGTCATAATTTAAAGGTTATATGAGCTTTTTAATGATAATTTAACAGCTACCAACTATTTCTTAAAGATTTCCTAAAGATGTAATGGTGTCCTTTGTGAGGAATGATGTCAAACCTCCTCTTTATGCAGTGTAATCAAAGCTTCTCTGTTCTGTTTTCGTAGCCAGTCTAGACAAGTTTGCATGCATGCATATGAATGTATGTGTGCATGTGCTAAATCTTTAGTCCTCCCCAAATCTATGAAGACAAAGGGACCACTAACATGTGAGACAGCAGATCACAGTAGACAACATTCAGGTGAAAGTGACATCTCCACGATTTCCTTTACTGAACAAGTCACGTTTTTCAGGTAAAAAGGCCAGAGAAAAAGACTACTGTCTCAAATCGTGGTCTGCCAGTGGACCGTCAAAACATCCATAAAATCTTTACAGTTTTTATTGGCTCTGTCAGTGTCTTTACCACTGCTTTCGGTGTGCGCCTGTCATTCAAGCAGTAAGTCCCAGTGGATAAGTCCAAGGCTGAATTTCCTTGTCAGTCTGACCATGAAACCAGTAGTGGTTTGGTTTTTCCAAGATGGAGATCTTTGCACGCCAAAAAGACCTCAACTGCATTTTTAAAAAAAATAATCTTAAATGCATAAGGAACTTGATGCCGTCCTAATGTTAAATGTCTGTTTCCTGTTTGATCAGTTAAAGTAGGCATGTTAGCATACGGTCATTATTGACTTAATGGCAATGTTGCTGTGGAGCATATCACACCAACCCTGGGATGGGCTGATGGTTGTGGCTGGATTGTTTTGTTGTTGTTGTTGTTGTTTTTGCATCACAGTATTCAGTTGTGCTTTTTATGTTTTTAATGGCCACTTTGAGTGGATTGTTGTCAACTGTGTTTTTTCATTTTAATAGTAATTTCATTATTATCATTAGAGTTTGTTTTTTTTTACATCGTAAATAAATAATTTGACTGAGAGTATAGTTTTTGAGTCCATTGTACTAATTAATCACCATCAAAGCCACATTTTTGTTGTCTTAGCTGAACTCTAAACCTTTACCGTTATGTCTTTCCTCAACATGACACAGTGACCAGAACTGTTACACTGCGTTAAATAATCACTACACTTTGCAGAGGTTAACACATTAGTGTGTCGCCAGTGAGCTGCCTCTAATTTTGACTCTTTCTTTCATGGTATTAACCTGTGGACCTCTGTAAGCTGTGGGTAATGTGCAGCCTCTTGCAAGTAATCTGTGTGTGTGTGGATGTGGGTGTGAGTGTGTGTTTAAAAGCCTACTGACCTCCGGTAACAGGCCTATTAGTGGCTTATCTCCAGCTGAGGCAGCCATAAGAGTACACCCATCCATGAATAACTTTGTTAGTGGCTGAAATACACACACATACGTAGACATAAACACACACAGGCTCATTTACTCCATGCCTATAAACACACGCACACATCCTGCCTCAACAAACACACACATATACAGTACAGACAAATGGTCTACACAGCACATATTCAAATTCCTTATCATTTTTCATTAGTAGCCATATAAAAAGATGTCATGCTCATTCCCAACTAATGAGGCATCGCAGAAAAAATTACACAAGTTGCTAGTCCCCAGAATGATAAAGGAGAGATGATTTTGGGTGATGCTTAAATTCTAGGCTTGTCGTCAGTGAAAGAACATTTTAGTCTACTAATTCATGGGATTACTTTGACCAATCGATTACTTGATTTAATTGAAGAAAAAAAGTGTTTCATCAGTATTACTGTCATTACTTTGAAAATGTTAAACGTTAAAGTTATTACAGATCAGAGCATATTAGAGAATATTATTGTGACTTGAGATGTGACTATCATTTTCTAATAATGACTAACAGCTCATCCCTCATAGAGAAAGACCAAAAAAGATTAACAGACTAAAATGTCTTTGTCAATTAATACTCTTAGGACAGATTAGTTGCCTAATCGACTAAGACTGGTTTTAAAATCTAAGAACTGATGAGTACAGGTATCAGGTGAAGAACAGCAATGGATGTACTAAAATCACCATCTTTGGCTTTTAGCATTGCTTTTATTTGACTGTGACTCAGTGTTATTTGTGTAAAGACCTGTGCTCTCTAGAGCTCCAGCAGCCTGGCTTCGGGGCAGCTCATCTCTTTAAGACTGCACTCCTGGAAGTCACAGAGGGACTCTGCTGAGCTGAGCTCAGAGCTACTTCATCCTCCTCCTTGGTACAGTATTCCTCCCACACTGCGGGCTGTTAACCAACTGGGTATGCTTCGGTTTTCTGCACCAAGGAGGTTTCATGCTTAATTTTTTACCTCCTATTGAGGGGGCTGTTACTTGCAGCTAACATGGAGGGGGTGTCTTTTTAAAGCACAAGACCTCTCTACTGAAGTCCCTGCAGGCTCAGCCTTTCTTACCCTTTTTAATGCAAAAAGATTTCACATCTATTGTCACCTCTCGTGGTTTATACTCCATGACAATTCTGATCACAGTTCCTATCTTTCCTTGCGCTGTAGTGCAGGTGACACAGGTGTACATCCCATTTCATCATGACACACATGCACATACACCAGTAGGTTGTTCCCCTGTCGTTGGTAACCCTCACTGTTGTTCCTTCATGGTACATACTTCCTGCACTGAGACGTCTTCATTATCAAACCTGTCCTCTTCTTCCCTCACTGCCAAAACCTATAACACAACACAGAGAGCCAGCTGCCTTATAAGACCAACATCACAGCCAAAGGGCCATCTGTCAATTTACTCTGTGAAACATCTATTGATCCGTTCCTCACAAAAGCACAACTCTTTGTCCAACCTCTCACCATCTTCTCACTAGACCACTACCTCTCCTTGCTGGCACAGGTCCCAGCATGCTCTCTGTTCTCTGCCCCACAAATGGCCCGAAATATTGTAATGTCTGAATGTTGCAAATATATAAGTTTAATTTTTAATTATTTAAAGTAAGACAGCAAATAAGCAAAAAAAAAGAAAAAAAAACAGGGACAAAAAAGGGACAGCATGGAGCAAAAAAAGAAGCTTAAAATGAAACGGATCACATAAATCAGAAGGAAATTAGGTTGTCAGAACATAATCAACATATTCATACCAGCATATGATGTGCAATGAAGACAAAAAGGGGAGAATATTTAAAGAACAGCGTTGTACTGATTTGTGAGTGTGTATCAGTGTGTGGGTATGTAGGTAGATAGTCATTCAATTTAGTGACTATCAACGCGGCAAAGTAATAACAGTACAAAGTAATGAGCTTGTTTTGATGAATGTATCCAGACTGAGTGGGTGTGGAGGAGAGGGGCGCTGTCAGAGTCATTGACTTTTTAATGAACCGCAGCACATGAAACTACGGCCAAAGTTGGTGCAAAGTTGTCTGTTATGTGATGATTGGAAGTTCAGATGTTTGGTTATTGGGTGTTCTGATATAAATATGAGATGTGTTTGTGGGTAGATACGTTCATATGCTACTCATATAAACATGCTGCAGTGTTCAGCCTAGAATTTTTGTGCTGGTTTCTGTCAGTACTGTACGCAACAATAGACCTGAAAACTAAAATATAATGTAAATATCAGCACAAATGTTGAATTTAGTCTGAGCTTGTACCTGACATTCACTTACTGCAGAAGTGAGGGCAATAGATATACAATTGCAGCTGTAATAGTAATATAATATCATTGCTGTGGCTTGCCCAACCCTGTGAAGCACACTACCTACGCTGTAATTACTAAGAGAGGATGTTAGTGCCTGTTAATGCAGGTAATAATGACAAGAAGCTAATTAATATGGCATCCTTTGAATGTAACTAATATTACAGTAGTTAAAAAATATACCGTTAACAGTTGACTTTTTAGGGCAGATCTTTGCGAGGACTAATCTTCTTCTTGTTTCCAGCGTTTAAAGAAGACAAGATAACTTTTCTTGATCTGGAGAAGTTGCAGCATTTGTTAACTGACACACTGCAGCCAAGACTGTACATTTACTCCCAAATACTGACACCTAACTGCTAACCTTTTCCTTTACCTGCTCCACTCACATTCACCACTTCACTGTCACTTTTCTGCTGCTCGCTTGTTATGCACCACCTTTTCTCTAAAAGAGCTGCGCTGATCTAATGTTACCTTTTACACTAATGTCCTTTGAAGAATGAGGGGAGGGTCTAAAACGATTTAACGCAGTAGTCAATTACTAAAAACAATTCCAAGATCGTGCTAGGCATTGTCATGCTTGCTTAAGGTGCAATTGAAAAATATTAGAAGCCTATTAATATTTTTATTTAAATTTTTTCAAACTGAGCTCACGATCTGAGTGATTATAAGGGAAACACTACTAGCTTGCCAAAATGTTTTGGGCGACATGTTGCTGCCTGGATTTTCAGCACAGGAAGTCCAGTCGTCACAGTCCACTGCACAGAAGTAATTGGAATAAGGTAAGGGATTGTGTCCTGTGTTATGAAGTTTAGGCTTAACATATAGTTAAGGTCAGGAGGAAACGGTGGTCAAATTTGACATGTCTTATCTCATGCTGTTTGGGCAATGCTTATTTTAGGCAGCCGTGGGGCTCTAGAGATGGCAGTGTCAGTCGGTCAGACCACCACCACAGATCTGCATGGTTCCCCGATGATGGATGCAACTGACTTTTAATCTAAAACCAACATGAGGGTCATGTTTGTGGTTTCCAGTGAACTGTCTCAACAACAACTGGATGGAGTGCCAGGAAAGTTGCTGCAGACAGCCTCACCCAGCTCAGGGTGAAATATAATAATCACCTAACTTTTCATCTTGCACCCTGAGGTCAAAGTCTCAATTTCTTCAGTACTTTGGTTTATAACCAAATTCCTGCAATGACATTTCCACCATCCTCAATTCTCTCTTTCTATTTTTTTTCTCCACTAAAAAGCTAATTTTAGCAGGCCACCACACTAAAACAAATGACTTTCTACATGCTTAACATAAGGATATTAACATTGTCATTTTAAGAAGCCAAGTTGTGCCAATGTGCAGCCTCACACATTCTTTAACAAACTACTCTGAATTGCCATGAAACCATTAATCATGCTTGAGTTAGCAGAACTGTAGGGAAAACAAATGAAATGCTTCAAACACTTAAAAGTCCGATACAAAATGTTCAAAATACTCATGATGTTAAATTGTCAAAAAAAAAAACAAATTCTCATCCATGAGGCAATTTCATTTGCTATAAAATATATCTGTTAGCTGTTTGTTTTACTTGACAGGGTGGCTATGCAGGTATGGTAAACTGTGTGTTGTTTGCATTTGTACATGTGTGTATGTCATCACTGATAAGTTGTGGTTTCACAGTTCAGTGACCTGCAGGCAGTCAGCTGACATCTTTTCCATTGTGATTCATCATGTTGCACGCCACTGGCCTGCTAGGGCTTATCACAGTGCAGCAACAAGGACGTGATGTGACGCTAACTAAAACATTAAAGAGTGATGAATAATACAAAAACAGAACAGAGTGCTGGCGTATACTGATGCACTCACATACAAGCACCCACATGCTCCTTGCAAAAAACGTGGACATCATGCGTAAACCCATATATGAGAAAACATGGTCTTCCTCTGAGTGTCACACACACCAGACACACGTGCTATGTGCTGACATTTCATTGAAACAATAAAGCCGTGTTCCTCCAGCTGCCATCTGCAAACTCCGTGGGGAGGAGAGGTGTCTCCTATCAGTTTTTAGGACAGATTATATGCGCAGCACACACACGCACACAGGCATGAATAAGTGCCACACACGTGCACCTAGCACATGGAAGCCTGCACATAAGCAGAAACAGTAGTAAAATCGCACACTGCCACACAGATAGCCCACTTATCCTGGGTATCAGCCAATGTTTTCATCTCACATCTCCTTAAACTCTCCTGCTGTTTTGGAAAGGCATTTGGAGAGGAAGTGAGTATTTTTAGAAATTGAATGTGCTGCATGTTTGTGTTTTCTCTCCCTGGTGGATAAATTTGCTTTCACTCCAACTATACATATGAAGAATGCTCACAGATGCAAGAGTGTGTGCATCTCTTGAGTGCACAAACAGACAGAAAACAGACACACATGCAAGGATGCAGATGCACTGAGGCAAACACACAAACACAGCGGGACCCGGCTCAACCTCTCCATCAAGCCTCACCAGAGAGACATGTAGCTCTTTAGGCAAGGTCACTCATTCATCATATAAATCTCTCCCGGAGTAACCCCCACCACCACCCCTCACCCCTGCTCCCAACACACACTCACTCATTCTCACACCCACACAGCCTATTTCAAGACTGTTGTTATGTGCTGTTATCTTCATTAGCCCTAAGGTGCAGGGCAACGTAGAGAAGCCGCTCTACCCGTTTAGTCCATGATATCCCATCACATGGGTCAACTTCTTTAATGTGTTTAGCAGACCGAGAGCTGTAGGTAAAGCAATTGACGGAAAACAGAGAGAATGAAAGAGAAAAAACACTGAGAGGGGCAGTGACTAACCTACGAGACAGACATTTTGCCCTCAGGACAGGCAGGCTATCAATTTAAACTTCACCACAGCAGGGGCTTGCAGTTTTATATTGCAGCTTTTCTCTATATGCAGTCTGTCATCTCTAAAGTTTCACTCCATGTTCTGATTTCACTTCATTGTCAGAAATGCTTTAATTCTCCAAGCTGCAAAACATGTACACAAAGATTTTGGTTAGGTACCCTACATGTTTCGGTTTTGGAGCCACAGTTCGTTTTTTTTGTTTGTTTGTTTGTTTATTTGGTTTTTGGTTCGGTTTGGGGGAGAAAAAAAAAACTCAAAATATTGTTTATTATTATTTATTATCAGTTTTAAAATTAGACATTATAAAACATAAAAAATATCAAATACTGCTGATAATATAAATGAATTAGAAAATAAAATAAATGTGACTTCAAATAACTTGTGTGTGTGATGGAGAGAAAGAGAGAGAGAGAGAGAGAGAGAGAGAGAGAGAGAGAGAGAGAAAGAGAGAGAGAGAGTCATTCCTCTGCTCCTCAAGGGAGAGAGAGGGGGAGTGAGAGAGGAAACAAGTGAGAAGGAGGGGGAGGAGGGGGAGAGGAGGAGAAGAGCTGTCACTTCTAGAATGAAAAAGAGTTGCAGACCACGTTGAATGAATGAGCTGCCCATGTCGCTATGTTTACATAACGTGTGTGTTGTGGATGTGTGGTTCGGTCAACATGCATCCATACTTTGACAGGTCCATGTGGAAATCGCAACTCAAATTTAAAGTTCTGCTTCATTCGAACGTCTTGTTTTAAATTTTTCTATGTACTGCACCAATAGTACGGTCATGTTCCGAACCCAACCATAATAAAACGGTTCAGTTTGGTACTTACACCATTTCAGTCCTAATACATACACTCCTACATACAGAGATAAACCAGCTCGCTTCATTTGCATTAAGTCTCTGACCTTGAAGCGCAAAAAGCATCTCAAAGTAACAGAGCTGACAGTCCTGCAGCTGAGCTGAGTAATAAAAAAAAAAGGGCTCCGTGAGAGAATGGATTTAATTAATGTCTTTAATTGAAAATTAATTACCATTCATTGGAGTGGTACGAGGCTCCCCTTTCTCTCCCGCTCTGTACCATGAAAGGAGAGAAAATTAGATGCAGAATAACAGGGGTTTAGCCATGTCCCCTTCATCTTAATGACAGGATTCGTTAAAGCACTCAGCCATGTCTTTGTGTGTGCGTGTGTGTGAGTGTGTGTGCTTGTGTGCGTGCGTCAGACAAATTGACCAGCATTATAGTCTACTCAGAGTCATTTGCTGTTACCTGCTATTATAAGGCGCTCAAACAAAAGAGGAGGGCGATCTAAATTTCTATTGAGGTTATTTATCCTTGTTCATGCCTTTATCATAGACAGGACATGTGATTATTGTCATAATTGATTCATATATCGAATTTTCTTTTGAATCATTGTTGGGCATTCTGCTTTTTAGTTTGATGGTGGTGAGGACAGAAAGAGCGTGGTCTCCAACAAACACACCACCTGGATCTAAATCCAGGACATCGTGATTACATGGACCCCCATGGACCACCTGATCATTACTCTTGATGAATTACTTTTGCAACAGCTAGTTTAATTCTGCATTGTCAAACATATGTAAACATATTATCATCACTAACTATTTTTACAATTGCATGGCCTGCCGCAATGTCAACAATGACAACAATATAGTTATTTAAAAGTGTATTTTTCGAAATGGTAAAGTCTTACTTCATTGTATAGCTGCCTGCAGCACATTGATTCGCTCTGCGCCTTTTTACCCCAATCTCACACAAACACATTAACAACAGGCCAATCTGTCATTGTTTGGCTGGGAGAAATCCTGCTGCAGCGGTCGGCCACTGCATGGAAAAGTCTTTACCATCTCTGTCTATCTCTTTACCAGCCCTGTCTATGTGCCTGTCATTCAGGGTGTGTGCATGTGCATGTGAGTGTTTTGTCACAAAGCTGTTTACAAATTGCTCATGAACTGAGAGACAAGTAAATGCTCACATTGAAGAGGGCATAAATATTTTTTGAAGGACAGATTCATTTTGATTGCTTGAATATTAACTGTTTATCTATCAATTCAGAATTTGAAAAAAGGTAAATATCGACACAGAGTGTAAAACATGAATGACAGACTGACAGTCAACACACACGTACACACATTAAATAATATTGTGGAACTAACTCACTCAGTCATCACATTCATGTCCAACAGGTCTTTTTTTTTTTATCTATACAGCTCCAACTAACAGCAGAATTTATTTTGAGGCACGTTTCGAACAGAGCAGGTCCACGCCACACTCTTTACGCTATTGATTACATGATCACCAACAAACAAGATGCACTGGGGAGACAATAGATTTTAGAGAAAACCTCAAGCAGGATTGGAAAGTCAACGCAGCCCCAAGAACTAAGACAAGAAACTCATAATTATGTATTTACAGTAATTTTGTTTAGATTTTCTACAAAAGGCAAGGACAGTTGTATTTCAAAAACCAGTCTCACTGTTACAACTTTATAAAACAGCTGTCAAACCAAAATAAAATAATAATGAAAATGCACAAAATTATCGCACAGTTAAAAATTTTTGGTAATCAACTGAATAACAGTATGTGGTGATGTTTTTGTTCCTCTTTTTTGATATGTTATTTAATTTGACAATTTAATACATAGAAAGGAATTAAATTTGATGTGAAATGAAATTGGGTTGCATAACGCTGTGGTAGTTTAATGAATTAGCAAAACGCTTTGGCAGTGATGTCCAAATACTGAATGTTAAACGATGTTCTCCATGGATTAGATAGATTTGTGTAATCGCTCTAAACACGTAAATAAGCTTTAGCTGTTGACGTCTGTGGGTTAAGGCTCAGAGAGACATTTGATTTGCAAAATGAGGGTGTATGCAGATTTTGCAGACTGACAGACAATCTCATGCTGTAAAGGCAATGACAGCCAGCTCTGTCAGCCCATGGCGAGGGGTTATGTTTTTTTCAGCAGGGGAGAGGGCTAATGGGATGAAGATCAATGTAGGTGCTGTAGTAGGATATGACAAACATAATGAATGAAACTGATGCAGAGGTTGAATGTAAAAAAAAAAAAAAATAGATGGAGGGAAAACAGAAATAGTAGCAGCTGGTATTGTTAGCCTGTGGATTTTAGTTTTAATGTGTGAATCAATTGAAAAGGAGGAGAATAAAGTGTAAAGTGATACAGCACAGATGACCAGGGAGCTGTGCACGTTACAAAAGCAAAGCTCCCACTCAAATGCTGGGGATGAGAGTAATAGTGGCTATACTGGGCTTGAGCCTGCATTAATGGCACTTCCTGCTTTAATATGGCATCAAGCAAAACACAGTATCCCCTTGACATTCATTAGTCTGTTTTATGCAGTGTGTGTGTGTGTGTGTGTGTGTGTGTGTGTGTGTGTGTGTTCTTTGTGGAAAAACATGTTTCCTTCTTATCAGGTGTTCAGACTGAAAACAGACCTGCATTTAAAAAAAAGTTGTATTGTATGTAACGTTATACAATTTCAATAATACAGGAATCAGGAAGGATTTTACTTCTCTAAGTTACTATAACACGAATCATTTCATAACAACTGGCAGTTAAACATGAGAGTCACGCCTTTCACATTATAAAGTTATCTACCAGGACCTATTTGTTTGGCCAGCAAAGCTTTGGATTACGTCAAATTGCTTTGTAGATTAGCCAGGTGCCAACGCAGTGGTCCCTTTGAAAGAAATGTGGGGGTGGTATCATTTCATGCCGTGCTAATATCTGTCTGAACACAGCCTTAATTTGTGACTTCATCTTTTGCCCAGCAATTAATTGATTTTTATATAAAAAGCAATTTTCCAAATCTTAAAAGATGCAATTTGGACTCCCTATAGTACAGGCTGCCATCTTTTAAGAGGCATAGGTTTGAGCCAGTGACTAAAAAAGATAACTGGCTCATTAATAACCAGCGAAGTGGTCAGAGTGATGCAGATACAGATCTCTGCTTTAAAACTATATTACCACCCCAAAGCATTTAATAGTTTAAATAGCAACAAGCAATTCATGTAAAAGCTCACTGCTTATCACATTTACTCTGGTCTCAGTCCTGATTAAAACCAAGACACATTTCCTCCAAAATCCAAGGTTTGTAGCATGGTTAAACCAGCACATTTGACTTATTAATGCTTTTAAATCACAATCAAATGAGGACGCTACATATGTATTATACATTTTAGATCAGGCTTTGATATGTATATGAAAACCTGGCTCTGTATGGTTGAAAGATTACCAACTTGATCTTTAAGGCCTTCTATAGACATACACAATATCATAGTGTTTTTCCTCAGGAACAGAAGACCCCTCAGAGTTACCTATCAACAAAACCTCTCAACCAGCTTAGACAGCAGCCATTCAAATTAATGAGTGGTGTCACGCCCTAACATGAAACACTATAAAGAGAGATTTCATCATTTTACACAGCAGCCTCACCGCCTTTCACAGTCCATCATCGTCACTAAGCAGTCTGATCAAAAAGTTGAGCGGCGTAACTGTTTGAGTGATGAGGTAGAACCTGCATGGCAAACACTCATTTACACACTACAATGTATATATACATGCTCACAGAAGTGTTTATAGCATGTTCCACATGCATACATGTGTAAGGTGGTCACACACATAAGGTCAATCATATTGTGAGAGTGATGAGCCTTGTCAGGAAAAGACAGGGGGATCATGTGTAACAGTTTGTGAAGTTATAGAGCAGAATAACACCTTTCAAAGCAAAAGGCCATCTGGACTGCACAAAATCAGTCCATTTGAAAAGTTCACATACTGATGTTCATGTTTATCAATGTGTGTGCATGT
>OMNW01034730.1:66230-80016 GCA_900303245.1 Selene dorsalis | reverse complement strand
TAAGAAATGTCAAGTTAAAATATTTTACATTGGTGTTTTAAAACCATCCAAGATCTTTTTTTTTATATCTTGTAATATCTGGATTTTTGAAAGATATGCTGTTGGAGCTTTCCTGTTGCTGGAGTCATTTTAAGAGCATGAACATTGAACTATAATACAATACAATTTCTGGCCATTTGGAAATGTCTCTCATATGAAAGGATTCAGCATTGTGAGTGTGAGATGCAGAAAATCAGATAGCCTATGTACACAGACACATAGGCACACATACAAACACACACACTAAGGGTAGCAGGAGCAGCAGCAGAAGCAGTAACAAGCTTGTTGGGAAGGCGGTGAAAAACGAGCCAGAGCACATTGTCCTGGCATTAGAGATGAGCAGAGGTGTGAAAATGTCACCATAAATAGCCCCCGGTCACCAAATGTCACCTTTCCACTCCACTCCCTAACCCTCCCTTCCTCCTGCTTGTTTCTTGGTCCCCTTCTTTCTAATCTGCCTCTCCTTCCCTTTTCATCTACTCACCTAATTTTACCATACACAGCTCTTTTCCTCTGTGCTCCGTGCTCTCTTCTCTCATCCTTCGACACTGCTTTCCTTTTTATCTCCTCAAAAGGGCAGAGAGGGGAAGGGAGCAGAATTTAAAAAATAAAAATAAAAAACCCTCTGACCTTACCTCATCTCCACAGCCCTGTATTCCCCTCTTTTATCCAGTCCATCTACTCATCTAAACATCAGAATCTATCAATCCATCCATTATTATCTGCCTACCCTACCTTGATGTACTGTTGATGCAACTGCAAACTAACACTGAGTGCTCACACATCAGAACACGATGAACCTTAATGACAAGTGGCATTTGGAGATAACGCATTCCTAAAGAACAATATGTATCCTATATTATGTAATAGAACTCTACAGAGTGTGGTATATATGACAAGGTACAGACCATTTTTGAAATGCAACTTTTGGATTTATTGAGCTGTACCCCGTGAGATGTTTCCCCACAACTTTGTTCTTTAATGTCTTTGGAGAACATGAGCTTAATTCCATGGCAGACAAAACAAAGTCAACTTAACCTTAGCAAAACATTAGCTACAACTAAATGTCCAAATTTTTGTGAAAACTGTTTTACTTTTACATTTTCGGGATGATGGTATTTCTTTTTTGGTTTGAGAAGAAGAATGAAATGGAATGAAAGTGCAAGGAGTGGTGCAATGTCCAATCCGGAGTGGGTATAGGTTTATGTGGATATTTCAGTGAAGAGGTGTCAATCATCTATTGCACAACCTACATGAAATGTCCTCCCCTCACCTTTCTTCTCCACATTTTTATTACATCCCTCTGCACACAGCGAGTCATGAGGCCAATCCCCTCCTGCAGTGTGCAAGTGCCGTGGCTCACAGGTCACCTGCCTTGTGAGGCACTTATTACTGAATCTCTATGTCGTGCCACTGTTGCGATGAAAGGGGCTGTACTTTCCCATGAGCAGATCACAGAAGTGCTCATTAAAGTCCAGTTAAGATAGATGTGATTAATGATATTACTGAGACAAACCAGCCTCTGTTATCAGACTAAGAGACCACATTCTCACTTCTCAATTCTCACATTTCACACACTAGGTTCAGGGACTACATATGTACCATGCATGCTGCAGTGACCCTTCTGAGAATTGCCACCTTGAGGTGGAGGAGTTTGTGTATCCTGATCACCATTGGAGCTGTTGTCAGGGACTGTACCCCCTGGTAAGGTCTCCTAAGGCAAATTAGTCAATGGGAAGAGGTCACACTAAGAGTGATTAATAAAGCCCTAAATGCAGAGGCCATGTCAGAGTTGTAGCACCTTGACCAGAAAAGGAAAACCTGGGCATCCTCCAAGAGCCAAACCTGTGAGGGAGATTGCTCGCAAGCATCCAGTGACCAGGTCATGACTCATTGGTTTAACCCGAGCAAAAAACATGGAGCCACCACCCTGTTGGGAGAACTGCTGACCTGGACTGGAGATGTCATTGGATGGTGGAAATAATATTTTCATGAACTCCTGAACCTCCACAGAGGAGAGGGCAGAGATGAAAAACTTCAGGGAAGTCCCACCTGTGGCATCTGCAAAGGTCACTGAGATAGTCAAGAAGGAGGAGCTGGGTGGGATGAGATGCACCCTGAGATTCTGAAGTCTTTGGACATTGTTTGGCTCTCAAGTTTGGCACACCTCTTTAATGTTGAACCTCAGATTTAGGAGGAGCAATGCAGATTATGTCTTGGCCCAGAAAAGCATCAGGATCAAGAAAGCTCGTCCTCCCTCAAGGAGCTTTCTTGAGGGAGGGAGGTGAGTGGAACTCCCTGCTTAGCTTCCTGCCACCACAACCTGAGTACGTAAGTGGAGGTGGAATGGAATGGAGACCTGCAATCAATTTTACATTTGCATCTAGATCTCAGTGGTTTGTCTCTTCTCAAGTTGCAAGATTGATATGATAGACTGAGTAAAGTCCATAAAGCCACCGTTAAAGTGCTATATTATCCTCCACCAGAGCAGCACAGGGAGAAGTAGAAAGCAACAGATTGGTGGTAAAATGCAAAGAACAAGGACTGAGTGTGTCTTGATGTGAAATGGAGGAAAGAACTTGTGGAATGGATTGAGAAGGAAATCTGGGAAAAATGTAAATGCGGTGAAAATAAGTTCCTAGTTGATAGTCATAAAGCTACTTGAAACAGTTGTTGCAGTGCACATTGCAGTGTTCTGCTGTGGGAGTGTGCAGGGCTGGATATGTGTCTCCACCATTAATAATGCCCTTTAGTACTGCTCTTGTTACCCCTTTCACAAGACCAGACACTCTCTCACACAGAGAAATTTAGCCAGGATCATCAATAACCTGACATTGATTGACTGGAGTTGACAGATTTACACTCGAACAACACAAGAAAAATAAAATAAGGTCACATTCATCTCTCAGTGTGGGGATGTGTGTGTCTTATTTGTGCAATTGCACATGTTTGAGTGTGTTCCTCTGTGTAACTACTACGTAATGCGTATCATTATTAACAGCACATGCTCTCCAGGCTTATTTGCTTAAAGGGTTTCAAATTGACTGACCAGCCTCTGATGGACAGGATTGGAACATAGTGACTCCACGGTGTCAGCTATTGATAAGTGGATCGATCATGTTGATAGCAGCCTGAGAGAGCTTGTTTATTGGCAAATAACCTATCAAGTAGTCTGATGGATTAGACTGTTTAAGCACTGTTTTCGTGGGAGGGGAGCAAAAACACAAACACTGACAAGCATAAGCCAAACATACACATAGACACTGAAAATACAATGTCATATGTGTTTGCCATATCATATGAACATACTTTTTGCTTTTACTAGAAAGGACTTGCAAACAACTACCTGAGAACAAGAACCTGGAGAGAATCCATACAGGCACTCATGCAGGAACATGCGACTCCTACCAACAAAATATTAAAAATATTTTTCTAAAAACCTTTTTGGAACAATTTTTTAATTTACTGGTCAAAAGATTTAACATACTACAAAAACATCGAAATAATGGTCCCTCTTTTCCTCCATTTCTGAGATAAACAGTTTCCTCTTACACCAAATTCTTCTTATATCTGGCCATATCCACTCTAGATACCACTTGAATCCCTGTGTGTCAGCCACATAAGCATTTCAGCTGTGAATTGTATGACAGAGGAAATCTAATGCAAATGGAATTTGGCATTGAGATGCACCAGTATACTCTGTCACATGTTGCTTCTTATTCTGCTGGCTGGCTCACTCTTAACCTGTGGATTAAGTACTATCATGAAAAATCTACCACATGGATACTTAACAGGGTGAAAAGGACAAAGCTGTATATAAAAATACACATACACCACATAATGTACAGAGAAGATGCATGCACAAATCCTTTAGGGGGTGGACTGCTCCATAATGATTTATTTTCTCCTATTAAGTGTGTTTGTCTGTACATGCTGTGTTGCATGTAGCCTTCCCTGAGCACGTCATTGAAAAAGTAGCTTAGGGACAGGGAAGATACCACCTAAACAAAATGTCTAGGGTTTAACTGAAGCTCATCCTTTGTCTGGTATTTCCTTCAATTAAAAAAACCACCTGCCTGCGCTACATCTGTCTGTGCATGTGCCTGTGTAACTGTATGAGCATGTGTGCGGTGGGTCAGGCTTTTTGAAATGCTGCAAGCTATACGATGGCTAATTCCAGCTTTAGATAAAGTGAATAATTATGGATGCAATCAATAAAGACTGGAGCAGGGGAGTGGAGCAGGATGGGAGATAAGCCATTGGCTTATTGACTTGTCAAGTGTCACCATCAACACATAGCCTTTTGAGTCTAAGTGCTTGTGTGTGCGCACAAGCATGTGTGTGCGTAAGAGCATGTGTGAGTGTATATAATTACTCTATAGTGCATCTCTGTATCTCTTTGTCCTGGTCTGACAGCTAATTAGTTGTGCTGTCTCAGGAGTAAACTCAGTGGGGGGAAAATGAGGGAATCAGTGGGTCCTCCTATTTTCATATTCAGCTGTTACACTGATGGGACACAGGCCATTACAGTCCAGCACTTTATGGCTGTGCAGCAGTGGCAGAAAACACAAAGTCTGCACTAAAATTGTCTGTACCGTATCAGCAGTGTGCTCGTCTAGCAATCCTGTCATTACATTCAGTCCTGTCAAATTATGTTTCTCTACCTATTAATATCATTTTAAAAAATAAATAAACTGCACGCAGATTGTGTTTTCTCTTTTTCTTTGACATGCTGTGGATCTGTAATTGTGCTAAATGACAAGCTGCAAATACCAAATCAGAAAGATATCCAATGTTGCCAAACAATATCACATTTTTTCTGATTTTTTCTAGCCACTCACAGCACTTGGTTCAGGTTAGGGGTTAGAGCCTGATCTGTCTTAACTTAAAAACAAGTTTCACCATCTATTTATTTACATTAAACTAAAACCATGGTCTTTCACTAACCTTAGAAAAATGTTATCCTAATCACAGACTGGAATCTGGATCCAAACCCAAACGGTCATGCACTTTATATGGCCATCAACCATTAATAAATGCAGAGCTTCATTCATTAAAAAAAATAAATTGCCTCTGAACATAATCCAAGCAGTAATTACATTAACTGGAAATGTATTTGCTGTTGCAGTTAAGTTGTATAAAAACATCATTTTTAGGAGACAGGGTTAGTAGAAGTCAGACTCAAGGATTTGAATATATTTTTCAATAACCAAGCATATAAGAGTTTGGTGGCTTCTTGACTTTTAATCTGAAACATCAGCTGCTAACTTAAAAAACATGTTCTGATGCTACTTTGGACTTCACGAAAACTAATCAGTGTTTGATGGCTCATACTGCTGCAGCATGCAGGTGCATCTCATTCAACAGAATCAACACCATATGGCAGGACACAAATACCCACTCATACTCCACTTATGCTGCCCAACAGACACTGGAAACATGCCTGTAAATTCTACTCAGATTATTTAGCAACGTACTGGCCCACAAATAAAACTGTTACACAGCCTGTGTATTTAAGCACATTACTGCTGATGATACAAATGGCCTGCATATTACAGCAAAAACAAAACCACAAACAATCAAACAATATGAGCTGCTGACTAAAATGTGTGCTAATCTGTATGAATTCAGCACTGGAACATGTTTTATGCTCCAGCAGAGGGTGTCCCTAAACACACTGCCCACTGACCCGATGCATGGCCTCATTTCATATTCATATACTTTAGATTGAATGAGAAAGAGATTGGTAGTCCAACAGAGAGACACTAAAACAGGCATCTCCAAACTATTCCTCAAAGGGCCGGTGTGGCTGCAGGTTTTTGTTCCAACCAACCAAGAGCACACTGTTTGACCAATCAGCTGTCTGAAGACTGAGATCAGTTGATTAACTGATTCAGGTCTGGTGTGCTGCTGCTTGGTTGAAACAAAAACCTGCAGCCTCACCGGCCCTTTGTGGAATCAGTTTGGAGATGCCTGCTCTAAAACATAGAGTTGAGAGAAACCAAAGTCAAATTTACTTTGTCAAGTGTGGTTACACAACCTACTGCAGCAAAAAAAGACAGACCAGGTTAGCACCCCCACCCCCACAGCTGCACAATAGTAAATTACAAATCAGAGATAAAGTTAAGATGAATGCACCAAAGGGGCAGTTTATTCTCCAATTAGTTTCTGAGTTCAGCTCCTGTGACTACTTTGTAAAAAAGCACATACAGTGTTTGTATGTTATGTGTTTATGTCAGCAAGCTGGCAAAAGATTCCTCTTCCTCCCTGGAGCTGATTGCACATTTTCATCCACTTTAATCCAACAGGAAAGAGTAAGGAATAGCACACCTGCAAGACAGAATCTGTAAAATATGTTTCCCTGAGTTTAGAGGCAATGAGATAGTGGAAAATGGTTATGCCCTGAGAGCGTACGTGTCTGATGGATAATCATGGCCTCGGGTACACATACACACTCTCACACGCACAAACACACACACATACACATACACACACACAAACGATAAATAGGATAGAAAGAATGAGCCATGAGAGAGACCGAGGGAAGGATATTAGCTGCATCCCTCCACCCCCTACGTGTCTCATCAAATATGATGTGGCCATATAAAGACAGTCTGCAGCAGCGGGAGAGAACTGTTGAAGCACAGACTTTTCCACTGGCTGAAGTAATGGGCAGGAGAGAAAGAGGCAGAGAAACAGAAAGAGGGAAAGAACTAGACAGGGTGTTAGCGAGAGCAAGAAAGTGTTAGTGAAACCTCGTGTGCATGTGCGAGAAAGTGAAAAAAGAAAGAGCTGAGAGGCAATGCTGGCATGAGAGGACACGAGGAGAGAGAGAAAGAAAGAAAGAGTGTGAGCGATGAGTGAGAGCAGAGCAATCCTAATAGCTGAGGGTAAAACCTGCAATCTACCATTCTGTCTGATCTCAGTCATCCTATGAGTCAAGCCAAGAAAGCTTTGAGATGCTCCATGCACATTAACCTCTACTCATCCTCCACCCACACTCCTCCTCTGCCTTGTCCCCCTTTCCCTTCCTACCCACATTAAAGTGAGCACTTGAAGCATGCTGACATCAAGAGCATAATGACTGACATTTAGGTTTATGTTGCTTCACTGGCACACACAGAACATAAGATAACCTCCACAAGAAGACCAACTCAAGCCCCACACTTTACCAGTCAGTCATAATTATAATTTTTCAAACACAGACAGAAAGATGGAGAGACAAAAATATTTATAAAAGCTGTCTATAAACGGGTATGTTCCTACAAAATAGCAGTATAAATAAGCATAAAGTGTTCTCGCCGCTTCCTTTGACATTCAACGTTTTTAACCTGTGCTGAAATTAGAATATTCCTAATATTGAGACTACTCATCATTGTTACAGTTTTTCTGCACTATTATTAGCGACAGCATTGCCAAGATAGTTGGGCACTTCAAAAGCAATATGGGGTTCAATTCAAGGTCCGTCCCTCTCAGAAATGGGGTATCTGCCGTCCCCTGTGGTACACATTTTATTATTGAGCTTCGTGTTTTGGTAAAAAAAAATATTTTATTTCCACTCTGAATTGCAGATGGCCTCTAACAGGGAAGATTTGAATATTTTATTCCTGTATCACACAATGATGGTATGGGTAGTCAAGGACAACCACTTTCTTGCAAGTAACAGCAATTTCTCTTTTCCCATCAAGATGTGACACAAAGACTGCAACTAAAACATTAAATAATTTTGACTGATACCTTGTCAAAGCTCATCTCGCCAGATCTCTGTATACTGCTCTTCATTTCTACTTCGCGCTAACCACTTGGGGTATATCAGCCACTTCTAGCATCAATTTTCCAAACCTCAGACTGAAGTGTCAGCAGCCAAGTAGCACTGTGAGTTATTCTCTTACAGCTCATTCAGTCATTTGTCATTTACTAGCTGTCATTTCAGACCCTGTCTCTTCCACCTCTTGTGTGTATTTGAACTTTGCCTTTTGTTTGCTCCTTTTTGCCTGATGTTCTTGCCTGCTGACCTGACTTTGACCCACTTTAACTCCTTACCCGCTCTTGCCTGCATTACCTTTCATCAAAGGTGAACTTTCCTAATGCTTCACTGGAATCACGGAGTTGAGCATTTGAGTCCTGTGTGTGCCGAGTAGTGACAGATGATGGTGTCAGGTTTTGACAAGCAAGAACATGTGTGGAGTAAAAAAGAAAAAAACATCATCTCTGGCTATGATGATGCATCTTGCATTTTGACATATTTATTTAAACTGGAAATTTGACAGTGTCACAGGAAAGCAATGCAGATGGCGCAAAGACAGGAAAAAAGGTGGAGCCTCACAAGCCTCACTTTTTTCTGGAGGTGACAAAATCTGTAGTGCCTGAAACCAACAGTCAACAGTTTTCTTAATGGCTGGCCATGACACTGACTGTTTTATCTTATTTTTACCTTAACCCATAGTAATTTTTTTAATAGTGTTGTAAAACCACTGATCTGTATTGTCCATCCTCAAGTGTGTCTTATACAATTGTACATAGTATTTTGAAACTGTACTATATGAATGAAAATAAATAAATCTTATTATAATATCATTATTATACATTTCTGTAACCATAATCAAGTGTTTCAGTTGCCCTGCCATGACTTGCATATAATGTATTTACTTTTCTGTAATTGGCTAAACTGAACCAAAACTCAGCCACATTTATGAACTGGATATGTTCTTGGTTATCGATTATTTGGACCTTACCAACCTATTTTGTCATTTAAGTCACTTGTACCTGCAAATAAAACAGAAGCATCTGTATCAAGTTCACAGACTGAGGTTATATGAAGACTTTATTATTTGGCAACCTCGCTTTGTCAGAAATTGTTCAAGACCTGCCATCAGGGCTTTCAAATGAGGGGCAATGATTAATTAAAGTTTGATCTATCAGCAGAGACAGATATGCCCAGAATGGAAAGGCCATTCAGAAGCCACTTAAATGAATCTATTTCTTAGTTACAGTCATCACCAAATAGCTTTTCATTCATACAGACTGTTGTAATGAACTGGTAAACACCTATATGCTGTACAAACAAAGATACTTGATAAATAAATACACCTACACCATATGCTCCATAACACAAGGAATTAATAACAAAATATCATCAACGTGAGTCAGTTCAAAATCTATCAAACAACAAATGTTCTCACTGTATTGGTGATATTTAACAATACACATAATTATGCTTTCATTCATGAGTGGCGGTAACGAGGAATGTGTTTGTGCTTAAAGTATTGACAGTTTACATTTGAAAAAACTCATCAGGGACTTATCTTTCTAGAATGGATGTTTTGATTATTCGAGATAATTGACTAACCTTGCACCAACAGGTTTCTTTATGTGAAACACAGTTTAAATACAAGATCAGAAGAAACCACATAAATCACTATTATATCATCTATTATTATTAAGATTATTATTGCTAGAAGAACTAATGAACAGTCCCATTTAATTATAGATATACTAGTCCTATGTAAAGAAAGAGATGGTATTTCAATGTAGATTGAAATAAGATGGAAAAACTGGTTAGAAAGTGGATGAGGAGAGTTGGGCACAGGATGGCCTGTTTGTTGGTAAAGTAACCAGGCTGTAAGGCTAATGAAAATAATAAATAAACATAAAAAAAAAAAAATGTGGAAAAACATTCAGGGAGCAGTCTCTCATTTTCCTGCAAACAATTACCTTCATCAGTCATAATGACAAATGTCAGCTGAGAGAAAATGATATTAATTCCATGATTGTTAAACAAACTCTGGGTTGTTGTCTGATTAATGTGATCTCTCTACACCGGTGTCTGTAACAAAGATTGGTTGTGAGAGAGAGGAAACATCGCTGTAACTTTTTGATTTCAAACCAGACTAACAGAGTCACTACTCTCCTCTGGAGAAATGATCTAGCTTACTGAATCATTTCTTCTCAACACAGGAGAATCTCCTATAAATCTAAGTGCATATCATTTCAATATTAAAAAAAAACACTTAATAGATCTGAATGTGCAGGATTTGCAGGTAGCCCATACAAATAAGGTGAATGTGGGCTAGATCTTTTACCCTGTGTTTCAGATGCTGTAGTGCTTCTTGCTTCTCAGAAACCAAATCAGGGGTTATGGATCTTTTCAGAAATTCATAAAGATTTTGATTCACCAAATGAGTCCTACACTGGTTTCAGACTGGATTAAATACTATCAAATCCCAACTGTGCATAGGGAGCATGGCTTGTTCTATCTTCAATAAGAGCTACAGCTTAACTGTTAACTGTCCTCAAACAGTAATTATTGTGTTTCTGCAGTCAATCTCCTTCTCTGTAATTTATAACCTCAAACAAAATGTAAAGACACTATTCTATTGTACAGTTAGTGAAGCACAGAACAGTGCAGAAGATTTTCAGAAGCATCCAACAGGTCTGAAACTACATTATGGCTAAAACAAGATCAAGGACCAGAGCTCTCGCTAAATTTCTTTGGGGAGTGAATTGCCTGTCATTCTTGTAATTTCAGTTCATCATAAAACAGTCTGTCCAACGCCAGCTATTGCTTTACCTGTTTGTTTATAATTTGATGGATTGTGGTATCTTTTAAATGGAATTTGTGCACAGGCATCAAACCAAAGAAGCCATATTTCTTTTGCTCAACTATAGTTTCTAGTGGCATAACTAAGATTGCTTAATCACTAAAGGTGTCAAGCGTGCTACTTCAATAAAAGGAATAGCCAATAGTTCAATTAGTTATAGTGCTCAGGATATTAGTCAGCCCACTTCTTATCGGTGTGGCTGTCTTGCATCTTTACATGACTACACTCCTGTGCCAGCAGAGCAGGATGAGGAAGCTGCAAGAGCAGCAGCTGAGCCATGTAGGTGATGCAGCGGGAGTGAAATTAGGAATTGAGATTGCTGCCAGTGGCGTAAGCACTTCAGTTATGATATTTGTAAGCAACAGCATGTGCAACTGTTGCAACAGCACAAGCCATCCACCTGGTCATATTAAACAGCAGCGAGAAAACAAGCCTAACTATACATTCACCTGACGCAGCACAGACTGCAAATCTGATACGATGACAGTATGAAAAAAGCTGAAAAGAAAAGCAAAAATATCCATCTGACACCCATCAAAATTTATTTTCTCTCCTCTGTATAAACTATTTGTCCCACAGGACCCCATTGCTCCAATTACACTACCATTACTGGGCAGTCGCATTTTCATGTTTTACTTACCTGTGGCTGCTAGACTGTATGGTAGATGGCCCCTGCAGCTGTAGCCTGTGACATGTTACACCTGCCCACCCCCCCATGTCAAGATATGAGTTAGTAATGACAACAACTGCAGTGACTAGGGAGTCAGGTAATCTACACTGGGAGAAAATGGGGAGAGGACGAGTTATGGATTGTTGTCGGATGTAGAAGGCAACTCATATTGTCAAATGACGACTCATTCCATGTTCATCTGTTGATGATGATGTGATGATGTGATGATGATGCCCAAACACCCCTGAACCAATAACACCCATGTTGGGTCTCACTGGACTGGCAGGACAACAATCCCACTTTTGCCCTTTACACTAAGACAGGTGAGTTGAGTATTTGCAAGATCTGTTCTACACATTACGGTGACTTTTACACTATTTTTCAATTACTCTGAAACAGTCTGCTGCAGAGAAAAAAAACACACCACAGTCCTGATTGTCTCTCTCTCAATTCCCTTTCCCCTAAGCCACCTATTGTGAGAGTGGACAATACTTTGCAAGTTTAACACCAAAACCTTTATTTCTCCAACACAAACACTTTGCAGCAGTATTTTATATTGTGATTGAGCATGACCATAAGGTAGGCAGAAAGCTGTAAATGTATGGCTTTTTCATTATAGATAAGAGCCACAGAGAGACAGAGAGAAGCAGCATAGTGCATGTCCTTGATTTAGCAGCATTGATCCCTATCTGCTCTAGCCTCTTTCATTTCCAATGTGTAAAGTGTGTGAGTGTGTGTGTGTGGGGGGTGGGGGCCCTATGGCTATGCAGAGCTCAGGCAGAGATAAGGTTATCAGAACACACCTAACTGATATGATTGGCAAGGTGACAGGAGGCCACTGTGAACCCTGAAGGGTTGACTTACCACAAACACACACACCACACACACACACACAGACTGACCTTAAAATAAGTTTAATCTTTTGTTTATCCCCGTCACAAATGGAGGCAATATCTGCATGAAACACCACAGAGACGTCAAACAGCCATCACAGACTTCAAAAGATGCTTATTATTTTCAGCTAGTGAGCTATTGCTTTTGATAACAACACTCCCAAGAGAGACAGAGACGGAAAACAGGGTGGTGGTGGAGAGTGAAGGAAACAAGGAAAGAAAGGAACATAGAGAGAGAAAGAAGGATAAAAAAGCATGGGTAAGAAAAGCGGGGGTTCCTCTGCCTCTCTGAGATTACTGTAGCAAAACCCAAGTAGTGAAGAAAGCTGTGGAGACAGACAGTGCCACGGAGAGATGGATCTGTAAAGCAACACTGGGACAAGAGATACAGGGAAAGCGACACGATGGAGGAAGGGATGTGGGGAGAAAGAGATAGGAAGAGGAGAGAGAGTGAGGGAGGAAGAGATGGATGGGCCCTAGATACTTGATTGACTCAAAGACAAATGGGCACACACTACTACTGAAAATAGTATGCAGTAGTAGAAAGAGAGAGAGGCAACGGACACTCACGCACACACTACGCTCACTCCCCACTGAGCTTCCTGCTGGATGCTTCTTAAGTTGAATAGAAAGCGTTGTATAACTAAAAGGTGAATATTTGGTGTTTACAGGAGGGACTGAAGAGGAGAGAGTCACATTTTGCCACACACCATGAGCATACACATGCGCACACACACATACTATATAAATGTCAGCTGAAAAAACTGAAATGAATTAAGCACATTTTACTGTTCTTATGACTCTATCGCCACCATATTTCCTCTGCCTTTATTTCCTATCTCTATCTAAATCGTATTTCCTCCCCCTTTATCCCTACTGTGGTCTCCGCTGCTGGTAAAACACATCCCTGATAAATGTCCCCACATATTCATCCCTTCACTTTATCAGCATGCAGAGGAAAAATGAGCTACGCGGGACAGGGAGGAAAGGTGGCAGAGAAGAAAAAGAGGAAAGAACTGGGGGGAAATAAGGAATATGAGTGAGAGATGACCGGAAAGCTGTATGAAGCTGGGGATGACGGAAGAGGGGAAAAGTAAGAAAATGAGGGCAGCGAGCGGCAGGAAGGCGAATGAGCAAGGGATGAGTACAAGCAGCTGAAAGGATGGTGATGAGATAGATACATAAAGCAAGAGAGGGGTGCGTGATGCACTGAAGGCAATGAGATGAAGGAAAAGATGGAGGGAGAAGGACAGATTAGTAACAAGAGGGACAGAGGAAGGCAGGGCGGAGGGAGAGATGGATTGGTCCTACTTGAACAGACCCGGAGGAATGGATGAATTTGTGTGATGCATGATGGGAGTCAGTCCAATGAGACAACCAATCACAGACTTTGGTCTAAATGGGATAACCAATCATGGGCTTTGGCCGCCATCATCATTTCCCATTTCAGATAAGCCCCAGCACACTGTGTCCATCTTTTATCCCACAGAAAGCCGCAAGCTGTCCTGTGCGTGTGTTTTCATAATGTGTTTACTGGACTGTGTGTGTGTGTGTGTGTGTGTGTGTGTGTGTGAGTGAGAGAG
>OMNW01034730.1:48690-66210 GCA_900303245.1 Selene dorsalis | reverse complement strand
CCGATGGCTGTATTCTTATACCAATAAGTCTATCTTACATATCTATATATTGGAGCCTCCTGGTGTATCTGTTCTATTGCTCCATTATTGCTGCACAGAGAAGCGCTGAAAAGGCAAAACATAGCAGGAGATTGTTCAAGTTGAGTTTGCATTGAGCTGGACAATGCCAGTGCAATCTCAAGCCCTGGAGTGCTCTTAAGCACATCTAAGAGATAGAGCTCTATTTCAACAATGAATGCTTAGTGCGTGGCCTTAAGTCACTTTTGCTACTTGAACAGCAGAAAAAACTGTTGCTGCGCCAGGCGCACCGTCCAAAAGTGTTGCACTTAGATTTCTTCACAGGAGAGCTCTTAAATAGGAGAGTTTGGGGCGCAACATCCAACAACCCAATCACAGACTAACATTTTTTCATTCCCTTTAAAAGTCAGGTGCACTTGCCCTTTGGCAACTTGCTATTATAATGTTGCAGTGTTTTGTGTCTGACCAGTGAGACCAGTCCTCACAAGTCCCAGCAGTGTTGAAGAGTAATTCCAGATTACTATAGTATGGATCTCACTTTCATAGTCAGGCCATCATTCATATAAACTGTAAACCTGGAGAAACAACACATCTGCAAGTAAAGAAGTAATTCCTTCTAGCTCATTAAGCTAAGTGATTGGATGTTTCCATCTTAACGGGTCTTTCCTTTTTATCAAAGACCACATATTTTCTTCTACTGATGCTGATGATTCATGTCTATCCAAGCCTTGGTAGTGTGCCTGATTGTCACCTACTGTTACAGGGCCACGGGTTTGTCTGCTCTAACAACATCATCTCAAAGCAAGCTGTTGTCTATAGTGTCACAGCAAGGCATAGCTGCGCTGAGCTGTGCTTCTGTGGTCCAGCTTGGAAGCAGGGCTGACCACAGCCAGCCTGCTATGGTCTCCTCCCCTCAGCTGTGCCTCCAGCAGCTTTACTCATGTCTGTCGGTGCTGGAGACTAGAAAGAAAGCTCTGTTTTTAGAAGTCTGTCTGTGTTTAGCTCTCTGTTCTCTGCAACCTGAATCCAGTTTGGAGCTTAGTTTCACACACACACACACACACACACACTTATACACATACACGTATTTAATATTGTATAATAATGCTGTCAAGGGTTGCTCAGTAAAACTCTCGATCCTTCAAATATTACACACTGTTGATGTAGCCATTTCAGTTATAGCAAGTGAATTAATTATTGATAGGAATAATTTAAGAGTCAACATTAGTTATCCTTTTTCCTGTTTCAGAAGAGTGCCCCTGAGGTGAACATAATTCTTAAGTTATTACTTTATTGTCATTTTTAATATTAATGTTTTTTTTATTTCTGAAATAACTAATACATAATGGTGCTTTGTGTATGAAGCTGAGTGCCGCCAACTATCAAAAAACTAAATGGGCCTTACTTGGTATAAAAGAGAGAAGCTGAAAATACTGCTCCCACTTTGGGTACATGTAATACCACTGTCCACAATCTCACATCCCGGTGCAGCTACAACCTGCTGTAGCATGGAGAGACAGATTATCACCACATTTTCAGGAGCACTTCCTTCCAGTTTTATCTCCAAATAAAATGGCCAAGAAAATGCAGCAAAAATCACCAAACATTGCCTCCCAGTCATCTGACCACATGCATTTTGCCCCTGTTGTTGTACCAAATAGCAGTTAACTTTGACAAATAATCTTTGTCTGGTAGAAACAATGGCAAACCTCTGAAAATAATACCCGTCTTGTAAGAAGTATCTCAGTGCACTTGCACGTCTTTTTACGGTACTTTAAGAATCATGATTATTTATGACCATGCAATATTGAACCACTTTTTACATTTCTGAGCTGCGCACACATTCAAACAAAAAACACCAGGGTGTCAGGTTGGCTGGAGAGAGATTTAAAATTAAAATGAGCATGAAATAATTATCAAAACAACCTGTCATTTTCCACACACAAACTTTTGTGTGTACACACACACGCACACATAGAATATTGTGTGTGGAAAATGACAGTTATTTTATGGGGACCTCCTCAAGAAGATTAAAAGCCAGTCCACAGCTCTGTGTGTGTGTGTGTGTGTGCGTGCGTGTGTGTGTGTGTGTGTGTGCGCGTGTGTGTGTGTGTGTGTGTGTGTGAGAGACAGAGAGAAAGAGTGAGAGAGAGAGATGGTGTATGACAGTACTCATGGTGAGGTGTGAAGGTCAAACCATCGGGATGTGCTGTAATTGTGCGAGACGTTTTAATTAAAGCGTTTTGAGAAGGTTTTCGAGGGGTTATAGCCTGTGGGGTGCGGCCTGATCCTACTGCCACAGAAATTCACACAAACTGACATGTGTGAGTGCTTGTGTGCAGCTGTGCTTGCATATCTATCCAACAGTGGACCTCCCAGTTCTTAAAGGGGATCTATCGTGCTTTTCCAACTTTTCCGACTTATAAATATATTTAAAATGTTGGATACTGGTTCTAGAGGACGTGGAAGTGCCACATCATGAGGTTTATGCATTTGGAGGTGAGCCCTTCAAGCTGTTTTGGACGGCTCTGCACGCTGTGTTTTACTGTCTTTTTTTTAACATTGAAGTCACAGTGACGTCAGTGTGTGCCGGACTCCCCTACATGGTCATGCCGAGGTACATGCTCTAGGCCCCGCCCCTCGGCTGACATTACTTACCATTCAGAGACGTCTTGAAGTAACCTCTGTTCATGAGAAACTTCAGGCTGTCCAGTCTCTACCTCCTGATCGGATTCAGGATCCAACACATACGGCTGTATTTCATACGTTGATGTTTTCAAAGTTTAGTAAAGTTCGCTGTTTACTCTCAACCAGCAAAATGAGGAAGTGGGGCTCGGCAGCGCTTGGTAGCCGTTCCGAAGTCGGCTGGAGTGTGACCAATCACAGCGGAGTAGGCTCGACATGAATGAGGGCCGGGGGGTGGAGTTAATTACACAGACCTCTTTCGTGGGATGCAGGAAATACAAGGAAGCGATGCAGTGAGAGGCACAGCGTCCCAGAGGTCTACAAAGCTCTCTGTGCTTTGTGTGTAGCTGCTCTAGAGGAGTCCAAAATCAACAACAAGGCCCAAAAATGAGTATAATAGGTCCTCTTTAAACACTAACCATAAGCAGGAAGGTACATGGTGTGCATAGACACAGGGGTCAGCCAATGCAGGTTAAAGTAAAATGCCCCCTTCCTCATGTCCCTTGCCTTCGGCAGCTGGATTGGTTTTGATGCCATGAACACAAACAGTAGCAGGATTCAAATCTGACATTTCACCACTGAAGTCTTACAGCCTCTAACAAACCCACCGAGTCAACAGTCTCTCTCAGTCTTCATTTTGAGTGTCCACCTCCAAAGTTTACTCAGCCTGATAAAGAGTGAACTCATAACTTCGTAGCTTCCAGGCACTGTCCTAGCAGCAGTTATCACAATATCTGGAACTGTTGAATGTTTATTTTGGGTGTTGGACTTCACTGGATACCCATGGGTTCAAACCCGAGACTCAAGAGTTGCCTTCTCACTCCAAGTTTCCCAAATTTCCAAAAAGATCTTTAACTCCCTGAGGCATCATACCACCAATGATCCTTTATTATATTCCTATATTTCTTTTAGCTTTTCAGCCTTTTTTCATTATGAGACACTTCAAAGGACAAGCTTCCTGAGGATTAAACCCAGATCTACAATACTTCCCATTGTGCCATTGTTTTTCCACTTAGCCACTATGACCCACCAACACTGGCCACATTATTTTCTCTGGATGGCACCCAAAAGAAAGAGGCAAAATTTCCAAAAGGAGTAAAACACTAACAAGCAAGAAGTGAGGCTCAAAGTTATACAGCTCATAGGTGTTGAACTAAATATTAAGATTGTGGGTTCAATCTGTGGGTATCTAATTTAATTTTAATGTTTGATTTCCAAAGACGCACAAAGTTCAAGAAATACCAATAAAATAATCCTGAGCATCTGGTTCAATTATTCAGAGTACTACTGAGAAGTTTTGAGGTTAAAATAAATAAATGAATAAATACATAAAAAAGAAAAGAAGTTTTGAGGTTGAACGTTCAATCACTGTGACACTAACTGCATTCTGAAGTATAATGACTGATCCAGACACACAAGGCTTTGTACACACACCCCGACCAGTAAGTATTTTAGTTTGAACATGTAGGTTTGATCTTTATTAGTCTCACTGAACTTTCTTTTTGCTGAAAGTCCAACACCTTGGGACTTACTGTAAATGCTCCAAGAAATTCAGCTCAGAACTGTCAAATGGCTCAGGTTGCAGTAGGAGTGCTCCTGCGTTGACATTTTGCGTTTAGTCTTTGGCAAATTTTGAACTCCACAGACGAAAAACTATCAGGTAACTCAGTGGGTTAAAGGACTGGAGACTTAGTTCTGTGGAATTTACACCTATCAGTCAATGTTTGAAGTCCAACACCCAAACTGAAACCTGAAAAGCACTCAGAAAAACATTTCCACTTCAGTCACCTGGTGCGTGTTTAAAATCCCATCTCTTTGAGGTCCCTGGAGCATCAACTCACCTATAGTCTATATTCTTTTTCCAAACTTGAGTGCTAAAGGAGTGCAACAGTACATCAGCAGTATTAGTCTCATTCAATACTACTAGTGTGCAACACCATATTATATTTGAGCAAAAAAGGAAATCTGTGACAAAAAGCGCGTGTGCGCTTGCGTGCGTGCTCACGTGGAGGATCAACATAGAGAGACAGACAGCTCAAGTCCCCTGGCTCTGTTTTGACAAGCTTGTTTGAAATTGTCCAAAATAGATTTTTTGCTCTCTATCTCCTAATTGCTTTTTTCCCCAGCATATTTTCCTGCTCTCCCTCCATTCCACCAAGATCTGCTCCCTGCTTCTATCAAACAGCATGCTTGGTTTCCAGAAGATGAATTGCCTCTCATTTCAAGTCAGGTAAACATTTTGGTGAGGTTTGTTGTGCTATTTATAAGCCTACAGAGAGCAGCGGTATAAAGTCGTTTCAGAGGGAACTCAGCCTCCACAACTTGACTTCACAGTAAGCCTGCTTAAGCTTTAACTCAAAAAACCTTCAAACAAGTCTTTCTGAAAAATGTGTTAAAAATATAGCAAAATGGCAGTTACTTCATCCACATCCAACGCTCCACACTACAACCAAAATGGTCAAATATGTGACTATTTTTTCAGAGTGTGCAATTAAAATTAAACATGGTCTAATGAAAGCAGATGCAAACAGTGACACTGAGCTATCCCTGTACTCATGGTTGCAGTATGAGGGCAATGCTACATTGTGTACGTAGTGAAAGCAATGTGGTCCATTCACTGCAGAAAACTGTAAAGTTGTTAACAAGTGAACATGACTTAAACCCCTGTAGTTCAACCACCTGAAAGACTGAGCGCCTCTCCTCTTGTTTTCAGGATATAGATATGCCTATAAACAGAAAAATATTATAATGCCATTTTACTATTTACTTTATAACCCTTCTTTATGATGACTGTTCTAAATATTATTGTGCTGGCTCAAATGCTAGCTGTTAACCATGGCGTTGGAGACTCGGAGCATAACAATTTTTTGTTGGCACATCATGACCATTGGAGTGGTGGACGGTGGCCCGGATGGGCCAGTGATGGGCCGATCGACTTGCCCTGCATGTACTCTTACTGGCCCCGGGCCAGCAGGTCAAGGGTTCTGTCGAACCCTGAAATTTATTGAATATTTATGTAGTTGGTAAGTTACCATGGTATAAGTAAGATAACGCCCTTTGAGGTGTCCAATTGATTAGGATTTAAGAGCCTTCACAGAAGCAACCGTCCTCCGCTTCGCGTCAGATGGTTCACGCCTCCATTAATTCCTGATAATTGGACACCTCATCGGGCATTATCCTGTACTTAACATAAATAAAGAAGAGGAATCCTCAGAGCCCCCTTCATGAAGAAACTCTCTGTGGTCTGTTTAGTGTGGATATGTTAATTGGACTTACATTTATATAGCACTTTTTCTGGTCTCTACGACCACTCAAAGCGCACCACACCCACATTCACCCATTCACATACGCATTCATATCGAGCTTTACCTACATAACGCATTTCTATCTAACCACTCACACACACATTCACACACTGATAATACACCAAATTCCCTTTCGGCCTAATTAGGGTTCAAGATACTTCGACATGTGGACTGAGATCAAACCACCGACCCTCTGGTCCCACTCTACCTTGTAAGCCATGGTGGGTGGTGAATATTTAATTGTACAAAATAATGTGTTGACTTTAAATGATTTCATGGATAAACAAGGTGTTATTTTTTGTGAAAGAAAACTCATACTGCATTTCTCTATCTGTACACTGTTTGAGTGATGAATAGCATTGATGCCGTTATACATTACAGTTCACTCTTGCTTTCATATGTGTCAGCAATGTGGATCACTGGACCCCAGGACTGAGGTTAAACTGCAAATGGAGCCCTTATCACACTATCCCCAGCATTACAGCAATCACTCACTGGTCATGGCATTAGTGAGCTTCTCTGTGTGTGTTAGCTGCCTGTGTGTGGATGTGTGTGTTTGATTGTCTGTATTGTACTGTGTGAGTTTGTGTGTCTGTGTGTTGGCGTGTCAGCCTGTGTGTCCACTGTGCACCTTTGTTCTTGCCTTGTGTCCTTACAATATGCCGCAGTATTGATTCCTGATGGCCAGAGGCCGGCTGCCTATTGATCCAAGTGCTTCCATAAACATGTTGAAATGACTTATGGTGCGTGCTTGGGTGTGTGTGACACAGAAACTGTATGACTGCACCTAGATGATGGGATGATTGATAGGGAGGGTGGGCTGGCTCTGTGAAATACCAGTGTAATTTTACCCACATAAAATCATGAAATAGTGTGGCCATGTACAAACAAGCTCAACAGCACACAAGGGAAATAAAAGCTTTGACCATTTAGCCAAAACAGAGTATCTCATTAAGAGCATCAGTCAAAAGCCTGCGAGAGGAGACCGTCTTCATTCAAGATAGTGCTGGCCTAAGCACTTACCGGGACAGATTCCTTCCCACCAGGTCTGAAGGCCACAGATATGAATCTAAACAACTGTGTGTGCTTGTGTGTAACGTGTCTTGTGTATGCTGTCAGGCTTTCGACTGTAGCCTTGGTAAAGGCGAGATATGAAGAAAAAATATTTGTCATGTTTTATTACTTTAAAGGTTCATATGAAAAAATGTGAAGCATTTCACATGTATTCATTTTTTTTCCTGTTTTTTGATTCTGTTTCTCAGTTGTCGAACTTCATGTGTGATTTTATTCACTCGGAAACTTATTTGTTTGAGAAAATTATTAGTGAGGAAGCTGCAGAGATTGTGTTACAATTATATTTTTTTCAAAACGTTATCTTCAGGGAAGGGAACAAGTACATGTTTGCATCTGTTAATTTTCACTTTTCACTAAGAGCTATGTAAAACGACTGGAACTACAATGAACCGGTTTAGAGGAGGATGTGAGCAAACTGCCTTTGGACACAGTTAGGGATGCACCGAAATGAAAATTTTTGGCCAAAACCGAAAACCAAAAATGAGGAAACACTTGGCCGAAAACACTGAAATAAATAATTATGCCAAATTTTCGTACCATTGCGTTTATGGCCATGACTGTGTACTGACCTCAATAAAATCAAGGCATTGCAACTGCATAAATTAATATTCATGCTTCAAAGAAGTCAATTACAAAATTCTGAAAATAGTTATTTAGCAAAGACATTCCAACAATGCACTATATAAAATAAAATAAAATTCTACGTAAAATGTTTTACTTGACCCCACTCATGAATAACCTACAGACCTATAACTGACTGGCCTATTACTGGCTGCTGAAAGATTGTAAAATTAAATATGTTATATAAATATATATAGATAAAAATTCCTTTAAAAACTTAAGTGCAGCCACAGTGTGTGTTTTCACACATTTTTCAGCTCGTACATACATTTGTTTTCCACACAGCACCACTAACAAAGCATCATGTTTCCATGACGACTGACCGGACAAGACAAGCGGTACGTCATGTTTTCATGACTCCTGATTGTAAAAATAAAACTCAGAAGTAACACTAAACTTTAACAACGTCTCTAGACACAATGAGTAAGACAGCTCATGAGTAAGTCCACTTTTCCAAGAATTAAAGTTGCAGAGATGCTGGAGATAGTTTGGTCACCATGTGTCACATGATTATTTGAAGTTAACAACACTGCAAGTTGGGTTGAATGGTGAGATGACATATTGTCAATAGAGACAGGTTCAAAAAAGGAATTCTGCAGTCAAACACCAGAAGATATTCAGTACAGTAGAACTGTATTGCTTTGCAGAAAACTGATGAAGTCTGAGTGAAGGAAAAATGCCTCAAGGTCCATTCTTGTACGTATACAATAAAACAAACAGCAGATCCAACTATGCAAGGAAATGGTTTACTGGCTGGAGAAATCACCCCCGTACTGATCCTCGTTCCCTGACCTCCACCTCCAACTCCATCAAAAGATGCAAGTAATCGTTATGCACAAATGGTCTAAGATGTACAATATAAAACATATGAAAGTAGATCAGTTGCAACTTCTCAAGATGAAATAACAGTTTTTCTTGACAACTTTTGAAGCAATTTTTACAAAGGGAATTTGAGTGTATGTGTGTGTGTGTGTGTGTGTGTGTGTGTGCATGCATGCATGTGCCCCCGTGTGCATGACTCTGTTTGGCTGTGTTTACCTGTTTGAGCTGTAGGTGGTAGGTACATATTTAAAGAGTGCCTCACAGAAGGGAGCATTGATGTGGGGAGAGATATGATGGTAGTCTGAGAAGCCCTCACAGTACGAAGTCATTACAGCAACTGTTCTGTGTGCATACTGTGCTTATTTTTTGCATGCATTAAGGCGTGTGTGTGTGTGTGTGTGTTGTATTCATCTGCGCACCTATGTGTCATACCAAGGGAAATTATGCTGATTGCCTCAATGAAGGAGGCATAAATCATATCCTCCACTGTCATCATCTGCAGCAGTTTGTTTGCAATAAATCTTCTTATCACAACTGTACTGGGTATCTTATAAATCAGACTGTTTCACCTGTTTTACTTCAAGGGGGACTACACATAATACTGCCCTGCTCAAACAGTGATATTTCATACTTAAATAATCATCTTTTGTGGTTGACATACTGTGTAGATACTACATGTCTGTGGCCGCGGGGCCATCTTCAGCACTGGGGGGAGGGGGGAATCAATATTAAAGTGAGAGAATTAATGAATGTTTCAGCATCTGCTTCAAACTCCTATTGATCAAATGGCAAATCAGCAATGCTGGACATACCCAGGTAGAACAGCGGCCCTCACACTCCAGGAAAATCTCTCTAGACATTAACATATGTTTGACTGACAAGCTGAACATCTGTTCTGTGGATATGAGGATTGAACCAGCTTAACATTAGAAACTAACTATTCCTTATCCTTATCAAGTTGCAGGGAGAGTATGGATTTAGACACTAGATCACATCTTGAGAAATCCCTGTTAATGTTTATAATTAACTTCATGGTTGACAACTATTGATTACTGATTAAAGGCAGTGTTCAGGGAAATTAAAACAATGGTTGAGCAAGTAGACACAGACACAACACCAATATGCTGCAACCTTGAAGACATGTGTGCATGTGTTATTAATGTAACATATCTAACATGGGCATTAGGGATGAGTACGGAATTCAGTACTTTTATTGGTACCAACATCTCCCACAGCAATCCCGAGTATTGATTCAAGTAAAATCAAACGGTACCACATTTCTGTACCTGAACATGCATCATTATGTCTGTGAGATAGTGGAGGAGTGTCTGCCTAACGCCAACACAAAATGTGTAACATTTTATTTCCTTGTAGAGCTGCATAGCGGATTGCCCCTCTTTGCCCCACTTTTTATCTCTCATAAACACAATGACAATGGAGCTCTCAACATGCCAGGCCAGCCGACCAACCCAACCAGATGTGGTTAGGGCTGGTTTGGGCCAATAACATAGGATGACTCGGGCCGGGTCAGGCCTCAGGCTTCAACACCCAGCGGGTCAGGTTTTCATTTTCAGAGCTCGAGCTACTGTCTGCAGACAACCACTCCATTTCATGCACACTCTGAAGCCCATTTTAAACAGATACCGCTACATTGCCGTTAAGGAAGACCTCTCATTATGCTGGCTTGCTTGTTTACATTGAACCATAACAATAAATATTGAAAATTTTTGACTTTTTTTTTTTTTTTTTAAATCAATAAAATAACTTCAATGACCACACATACACACAAAAAAGTACCGAAAACAGGTACCGTTGCATACCAGTACCGGTCCCCATGTACCAGGTATCAGTACCGTATCGGTTTAAATGTGAAAGGTACCCATCCCTAATGGGTATACAGATATAAACATCCCATTTTCCCTTCATGAATTGTTCCTTACTCACACTAGACATTACACAAGCTCAGAAGTTTGCCAGAAATGTTTGCTTTGTTCCATCTCTCCCTCCACAAAAGAGAGAAAACAGATTCATGAGGATTGTAGTTTTCAGCGTCACACTGGTTGTGATGCAAACAGTAGATATTAAAGGAGAATGTTTGCACTTAGGGTGCGTAGGCTCTGTAGAAACAGAGCTAGCTTTACTTGGGGCACACAGACAGTGAGAAACTGATGCAATTATGGGATCTGACATTTAAACACCTACCCTTGTTTTAACTCACACATAGACACACTATATGCATGCACTTTCTCTTTAGAGCGAAGGATTGACGTGTTCGCCTGCGAGATGGAAAACAAAGAAATGGAGTCTTGCCTCTTCCCACACATGGTCTCTGTATGGATGGCATTTGTGCTTTAGAACAATACAGAGTGGCTCTGAGAGAGCAGATTAGCATGCTTGTATGTGTGTGTGTGTGTGTGTGTGTGTGTGTGTGTGTGTGTGTGTGTGCGCGTGCGTATGTGTGTTTGGAGTCCATCCATCTCAGTTTCGCTCATGGTCTGCCTCAGCTAAACTCAGATAGCAAGCCTGGCTGAGGTTAGCAACCAAATCCTTGCTTTAGGCATACAGTGCTTTCCATCAAATTTCATTGTTATATGAACTTTACAAACTAGTTCACTGAGAATTACTCATGTAAGTTTGCATACCATACCAAGTGAATCACTAGGTCATTAGAAAAATACTATTTATCAAATAAAACAAGAAAACTCATTAGCCTACATATTGTATTATGTAAGAAGAACAGTTCAAACCTCATTCAACTCAAATGCGAATACTCAACATCATAATAGCTTCCTCTCCATCCCACACGGAGGCCTCCAGTTTAAAGGCAGTACAACTTTAACATTTATTGGCAGCATGAAAGGTTAGTCTGCAAGTGTGACAGAATCTGTACATCTGAAGCTAAATGACTAAAGAGGTGGGGCTCATTAAAGGTAATGAGCTGTGGTGGCTTTTATATGTACCTGCCATTTATGCAAGCTATAGACAACCTGCACTTCTCACAGCTGAGCGTCACTTTAAGTCATATCGAAAGCAACCACATGAAAGATCAAACTAGATTCACCTAAACTTCACCTGTATACCCATTAGGGATGGGTATAACAACATGTGTTTTAATATCCAGTTTCAGTCATATATATTAATACTGCTGGTGTGGTTGTTAGCTCTGTTGCCTCACAGCGTAGCAGGACTGGATTTGAACCCCTGTGGCTTTTGTTTGCAAGCTCTCTCTGTGCCTGCATGGGTTTTCTTCAGGTACTCGGTACTTTTCCTCCCACAGTCCAAAGACATGCACACTAGGCTGATTTGCAACTTATAAGTGCCCATAGGTGTGAGCATGTCTTGCAGTTTGTCTCCATATATCAGCCCAGAGGTGTTGTTAAGGGATTGGCTGCATCATCTGTCCTCAAAAGGTCTAAATCATCATACTCTGTGGTTGATGTATTCTTTTCTATTCTCTTCAATGTGTAAATGTGAGCATGCATCACATGCAGCAAACCCAAGTCATCGTTACTGAAAATCATTCATAGGAACAGAAACAGACCACTTAGCTTATCAGCATGGCTTCCGATTATTATACTCAGATTACAATGTCACCGCTGGGTATTTGTGTAGCTCTTCATTTTCTAAAAGCCTGTCCCTTCCTCTCCATCCTTCATTTGTTAATACTGCTATGATGGATGGATGACCAGATCATGCTGAGTGGTTGATGTTAGGACTGATTACATATGAGGAACAACAGGATTTTAACCTTTTAAATTAAGCTGACATTAGAAATATTGCCAAAAACAACTCTTTATATGACATTTAATCCATTTCAATATGGTTGCATAAACACACCAGAGATAATATGCTTTTAAGGTGCCTAAAATCAGCACATATTTGACACAGATAGATAAGAAGATTGCAAATCCAAAAAGCCTCACATTTATAAACACGGTGTTTGGTTGCAGTCCGTGTGTCCTGTCAGGTTATGCCAGCTCTTACACAACAGATGTTCATCCCTGACTATGTGTATATTTGTATAGCTCCCTGGAGCTATAACACTCCAAAGCAGTGGCCCACCACTCCAACACCCTCATCCTAAGACAGTGTACACTCTTGTAACGCACTGACACCCCTTGCTGATTGTGTGACACTTGCACCAATGGTTTCTGACGGGAATGGGGTATAAATGACCTGTAGGTCAATTGCTAGGTCACTGTCTTCAGGGGGGTGTCAGCTCCATCATAACCAAATCACTCAAATGCACACATACAGTACACACTTATGCATAGACACAGACTAGCCAAACAGGCCAAATGAAAGACAAATATATTCTTCTGTTTATCACTAAAAAGTTACTAAGAGAGAAATATCTCAGGTACAGCATCACTTATCCACAGTTTGACTATGGCAGTTTTTTGTTTCTGCTACTTTACTTGTGACCAACATCCAGGATACATCATTGTGTTGGTCAGTCATTCAGTCAGCTCTCAAAATGTTAGTACAGCAGAATGAGAAGTCCACTCCGAGTAAAATCCTTGTGCATCATGGAGAGTCTGTCCTGCATGGCCGCTGACAGTGCTGTCAACCAAAGAGTCAATCACATGGGAGAGCAGTAGAGAAAGTTGCTGGTTCAAAAGTAGTTTAGCTGCCTGCTAGTATTCAGCGACACATCTGAGAATGCTGCAGCAGCAAATAAACGTGAGTCACGCTGTGCTGCCCTCTGTTTGCACTACACTTAGTTCTGAAGTAAGATTACTTTGAGACAAGACTCAGTTTATTACTCAGTTTATTTAGCCTGCCATGCTGGGCTCTACATACAGTGACACAGATGGTGCAAAAAGACAAAAATGTGTTCACCCTGATGAGGGCATCACACCAAGCTGAGCTGAGCTGAGCTGAGCTGAGCTGGTAAAGGACAGCTTAACCACATCTTGACTCTCATTCTTGATGTTAAGTCCTTCACTGTAGCCGTGTCTGAATTAAAACACCTAAAACTTGCAAAGTCATGGTAGCTGTGCTGCTTAATTAGGCCTGCTTTATTATGCCCATGTAATACATAGCAATTGCATACTCATGGTGTGTTAAATTAATTCTGTTGAGTGTCTGTGGTATGTTCAAAGCTTATCGAGAATCTCCATATTCTCACGTAACCCTCTGTCTTGCTGTCTAATCAAATTAACATCTCTCTGCTCTGCATCCAATCAGATTAGCATCTATGCTCCCTGTGGTAACATCAGCAGCTTTGACCTGTTCCTCTCAAGTGGGGAGTGTGCTTGATGGTAGATGAGCCCATGATAGCCGAGGTATATTTCTCCCTCTCTTTGATGTCAATGAGCTGATGGGTCTGATCCAAGGAGACTTGCTGTCTGCGAGCAGCACACCTCTTTGAGGCTGTTTGGTTTTCTTCAGCAGAGGAAAACGTAGCTGAAATGAGTGGACACGTTGTCAAATTATGTTTTGGAAAACAGGCCAAGGATGCAATGCCGCACTCACTCTCCACGCTCATCCTCTTGTGCATTGCCATTCCCTCTGTCTGTCTGTCTGCCTCTTCCTCACATACGCACACACATGCCATGCCACCCACTGTAAGATCTGTCTATGATGTCTGTCTGCCCTTTCTCTTGAATCACTACACAATACACTGGAGAGCACCCACCAGACACTTGTTCTCTGAGTGTGAGTGGATCACTTTTCAGTACTGTTTGACCATCAAAGGGGTTCAAGTGTTCAAGCAGACACCTTTTATGCTGTCGGAAAGCTTTGTCACTCTGCCGTCTGCCAGTATGCCACTACAAAGTCAGATGGCATTTAAAGGAGTTGGACTGTGTGTGCGCGTGTGTGCATGTCCATACAGATAGAGGATCTATCACGGGTATTTGGGGCCTGAATCTGCAGCTCCATTAAGAATCCAATGGTCCCTCAGAGTTTAATTGATTAGAAGGGGAAGAGAGTGATTGGGGGAGAAAATGGAGGGAGACAGGGGACTAAGGGTTAGTATCTAATGGCTCCCTTCCCTCCCTACTCAGCTGTCTTACGCCCTAAAGCTCACTCAGTCTCTCTGTTGCACCATTGCTTGTTCATTCTTTCTCACTTCTTTTTTTTTTAATCATCAATAGAAGCTTCACTCCAGCACCTAGCATCCACACATGTCAAAACATCCACGTGCAAGCAAATAAGCCAGGGAAAAATGCCGACCAAGCTTCACTGTACATACACAGCACTGTATATCATCCTCAGCCCATTTTCCAGGAGTTTTATGGTCTTACAATAAAGTCTAGTTATTGTGGAGGCAGATAGTCCCCTAGCCCTCATCATAAACAGATTTCTCCTTCACTGAGCTGATGAGGGCAGAAAGCAGAGGGGAGGTTGAAGGAGGGAAAGGGGAGCAGAAGGAGAGGGGATGACGGGAAGGGGAAACTGAGGAAGGGAAAGTATTGAGGGAAAGATGAAGAGCAGCAGAATAGAAGGAGATGAGGATGGAGGTCAAAGACAGTGTGGTGTGCCCTGGGAATATTTAGGGGAGGGAAGAGTGAGCAGTGGCACTGATCAATATGACAACGAGGAGAGAACAGCCTGTGTGTGTGTGTGTGTGTACCCAAGTCAATAGACTCTGAGAGCACAGAAGAAAAACACATTCATACAATCTCAGGCATTGTTAAAAAAAAAATACATTGTCTCTGTCTCAAATATGAACACACAGTCACACATTTCATTGTGAAAAGCTTCCCTAGTTTGGATACTAGGCCAGATTTGCCAATCCCCAAGGTCTATGCATTACTTATAAATGCTGTCTCCCCCAGTAATACAATCAGCAGAGTTACTTGAAAACAGTCTCACTTGGTTTTGCTTTTAGCCTGTGCCCCACTGCTTGCTCCAAGCAAATACTAGGCAACGATTAGACAACTGTTCACATCATGTGCACCTACTGCCTGAGAAATACACAATGTGCAGTTGTTCATTTTAAATTTATCAGAGCACCTGTTTCTCTACCTATAATGTGCATATACCAAACATGTGCTGCTTGTGGCAATGGTCTCAGCATGATCTGCTAACTATATATTCATCAGTCAGAGGACATGACTGGGTTTATAGACAACTCGCTGAACCTCTTGACTGACTCTCTTTTACCACCGTGGGCTTCCAATGATTTAATTGTAGGACCGGTCTTGATAAAAGTAGGCCTAGTATTAAAAACAAACAAACAAACGTAACAGAAATACATTTCAAGTATCAGGTTGAGCTACATATAACATTTCTCCTGACTTTCACACTGTTGTGTTGTTTGCATGACAAGTGCTTGAAATGTATGTTTGCTTAAAAGCAGAAAAAAATTCACAGAACCTCCTCTGGCATCATATGAACAGGAATATAATTCTGTGAAATCTGTTGTGCCAATTCACAGATTTTTGGTAATTATGAAAGAGAATTGACCAAATGAAGCTCATGATACAACTGTCTGCCAGTCGGTCCATCTGTTATAATGGTGTGCTCCTGCCAAATTTGAATTGACACTCAAGAAGTGCATCTTGAAAGAGCTTTGCATCAGTGACTAAAGTAGTTTTGTTGCTACTGCTTCCATCTTTCTTTCCTCAGTTCTGAAAACATAGAGCTTTGTTCTTACTTTGACACATTAGCTGTTCTGTCCATGATGCTGTGTAATTGAATAAAAGCTTTTATATCAAACATGAAAACTGTTTGACCACGACTGGCCACAAGTGCACAGTCTCAGCCAGGCAATAAACATTTAGCTGCTTCAAGCATGCTTTGGATTATCCATGCTGACTAATTGGTTACCACATTGTAATCACAAAAAAGAGACAATTTGTGTTGCCAGTAAGAAAAGTTCAGTGACAGCCAAAATCTGAACCAAAACCCAAACATAATGTTCCCTTTATCAGCTTCTGCCATGCAGACCCCTTTTACAACATGTCCCAACTTATGATAATATAAAACACATTAACCACTAACTGCTGTTATCAATAAATTCTGCTTTTATCCTGTGAAGAATCAGGCTTCATCAAACAGATGGCTGTTATTTTATCCGCTAATCATTGCTCCAGACACCTGAAAAATACAAAGTTGAGCTGAGCTCTGTTTAATGGACAATGACCAAAAGGTTGCCAAACAAAGGCAAAATGTCACAGCTTTCCCTCTGGTAAACTGCACCTGTGCCCTTACTGTATGATTATAATGTTGTTTTACAGGAACACTTGCCTTTTGAAAACAGTATTATTATTGATTCGTAACCTGATCAAACCTTGCCACTTATTGCAACTTGAGGCTCTTAAATAACATACAAATGGAGACAAGTGAATTGGCTCCTACACTAACCCACACATCTCCTTCTAAGTCAAATTTCAAGTGGTCATTGCTCTTCTTCAAAAATGTTTGTTTTTATGGTTGAATAGCCTCAGAACCTCTCACGAACTCCCTCTCACTCACACACACGCACACACGCGCACACACACACACATATATTCCTGTATGGGCATCATAGTGAGCTCCAGGTGAGTGTGCAAATGAAGTGAGGACCACCCTTTCTGCTACACTTAGAGAGAAGTAATTTCAACTTTCCCCACTAGATGATCCGATGATTCAATGTCCCAACTCAGATTTTTTAAGAAACAAAGTGAAACAATCAGCATTAAAACACATGACTAGTGAAGTGAGGACTTTTTCATGGGCGCCATTTTGGATTAGTGTGTAGCTACACAGTTTTGGTCTAATTCTTTATTTTTAAACTACCAGTTCACATGTTAGTCCAGAGTACTGGGGCTTTGAGTTGTTAATTATCCATATTTCAAACTAAACATATGATACTGATGGTTGATTTTCCTTATTTGCTAATTTATCTATGAAATGCATTCAGTTAATGAGTCCCTGATGACTCCTCTGAACCCTGACTGATTTAATCTTATTTTGCTGAGATATACAATAATGATTCCAGTTCACAATACTTGTTATTGTTATGCAACAAAGTTTCTACCACAGGGAGTAAGAAGCTCAGACC
>OMNW01034730.1:0-39044 GCA_900303245.1 Selene dorsalis | reverse complement strand
CACAGGTGAACTGACACGAGCCACAGGGCACCTCCTACTCCCACCCAGACATCTACACCTCAAAATAAGATAGAGAACAGACTCCAGTCACACACACTACATTATTTTTTCCACAACATAAATACTTAAAACGTGACGGGATTCAATTAACCGCGCTAACTAGCTGAAGTTAGCTAACGTTATTTTGGATTCCTCCTCATGAACGGATCATAGAGATTATTTTGACTCTACAGGCGGTAAAATACTGCAGAGAAACTCCAATATATAAGTTAGTGTGGTGATTGACTCCAGTGTTTCTGGGAAGTGTTTCCTCACAGTGAAATCGCGACAGGGGAACTTTTTTGGGGGGTACAGTATTTGTCATAACACCGGCCCTGACGGTTTTCCCGTCCCGTCTCCTTTGGAGCCTCCAGAGTGGATTTTCACTTCCCCTACTGATAAGTGCATGAAACTGGCTCTAAGTTATTTTAATCATCCCGACATGAGCAAATGTGGCGCATTGTGTGGAGCCCGGGCTCCGTGGCTCACTCACCGGCCCTTGTGGTGTCCGTCAGGTCGTGGTTGGCGGCGCTTCGGGGGAACTCCTTCAGCTTCCTGCCGCTGAGGTTCAGACACCCGGTGGCCGAGGCTTCGTCCAGCGCCCGGTCAAGAGAGCGGTTCCAGGGCGCCGGCCCTGCCGGTCCCAGTCCATTGTTATTCCCGATTAAAACACCCCCGGCGCCTCCGCCTCCTACCGTGAAGCTGAGTCCGGTGTTGTCCGCAGACCCCAACAACACCGTGGCCGCCATTACACACTCCGGCTATTAGCTCTCCCTGCTAACGGCTAACTCTCCCACCCTAAACACATCGCGGAGCATGCGCAGAGCGGCGCTCAGAGAGGAGGCGACTGGTCAACAGATGACGAGGTTTTTTTTTTGTTTTTTGTTTTTTTTAAACAAGAAAAGTGTACTGTTAATGCTGCATTCATTTGCATATAACACCGTAAGTACTGTATATAATGTATGTATTAAAAAATTAGGAGCTAAAACTGAATGACAACAAAAAAGTACAAAAAAAATTTAAATAATAAAATGTTTAATAAAAAAGGCCAGAAAGTCCAAATTTACAACGAATGCCTAATACTGATAAAGGTAGAGTCTGTAGGATTATCCTAAAAAACAAAATATAGATTTATACAAAAGAAATCCTGCTTAATTATCAACTATGGGCTTCTGGTCGTGGGGTGGTGAGTGTATCTGCAGAGCTCCCTCCCCTTTGCCTGCATTTTGGTGTAGTCGGGACGTTTCTGGGTGGGGAGTCAATGACATAGCGCAGGTGAAATTGGGTGTGCGGCACTTTTGGGCTACCACCATCGTGATGGCGTCCAGTCAACCTTGGTGGTAGTAGCAAATACTCAAAGGAGAAGTTTGAAGGCCGAAGTGGAGAAGGGTTGATTGTGAACAACATTTGAACATGGGTCAGTCCTGACAAGTGCTGTCAGGGGCAGTGGACACGGAGAGAGGAGGGGCCTAGTTTGAATGTTGTGTTTACAAACTGCAATGAACAAACCTGCAGACTCTACCTTTCACAGAAACAATTCATACAACAATGAAAAGATAATGAAGCAACAGAACAAGCAGCAATAAAATCACCAGAGAAAAGAAATAGTTTTGTTTTCTTCTCCTGTATATGAAATTAAACGCATCAGTCAGAAATGCAAGATAAAAGAAATTAATCAGTAACAAAGATGTACATTAATATTAAAAAAAAACTTGCAGTACCCAAAAAATTGAGAGAAATGTAAAAACATTTGTTAAAGCGCAGTCTTCAAGAGGAGTCATAAAGAAAATGAACCCAAATCTTTTAATTGTTTACTCAGTTAAAGAGAAGTTAACTAAATTGTCTAAAGTTGTTCATGAAAGTGTTCACTAAATTGTCCAATGATGTCACCCCAAATGGATATTTTAGAAATTCCCCCCAGAATTTCAGGAGCTGTGGCCTGCTTGATTTGTTTAACTAAGGGACACAAGTGAGGCTCAGGTTTGACTTGTATCTATTGTGCTGTCTGGTTTTGGACATGGTTGACTTTTGATCAATAAACAATGCTGACTTTGGATTGCAGACATTTGGACTTGTAGAACTGTGGGAGTGTGTATTGTGGAGATTAATTAGTGGGAGTACTGTCCATCTGCCTTTAAAGGTCTACAACGATATTCCTGCATCACTTCACACACTCTTTGATGGGAGGATGACAAGGAGCGAGACAGATAATACATGTCCATATGGACTTGAGGAAGATGAGAGGAGGGAGAGTAAACTTGCCCTGGAAGGTGAGGGAAGACAAAGAATATGGCTCTAAACCAGGATTGCTTAATCTAGTGATGAGATTTGAGGGAGAATGTGTCAAGTCTGCTGACAAACCTGGAGTAGACCCAAATGCATGACTCAAACACAGTTGGCTCCCAAAATCAGGATTTTAATACAAACAAACAGGTACAGTCCACGGGAGTAAATTAACAATACACAGAACAAAGAGATTGGGCAGAAGCAGAGTCAAATCCAGAAAAAGGAGTCAAGAGACAAAACTAGAAATCAGGTTGGTATTCTTTCAATAACAGGCTAAGACAAACTGGCAAAGGGAGCTATAGGAGCACACAGAATAAATACACTGGGCAGGGACAATAACACACAGGTGAAACACCTGTAAACAATCAGAGAGGCGGGACACAAACAAGGGCAGGAAATGGGATTGGATCCGAGATGAGAGGAGAGTTATACATCAAAAGTAACAGGAAACAGCATTGTTTGGTCTGGTGATTTTAATGGACAATATGGGCTGGTAGCAGAGCAGATGATAATGGTCAAGAGTTGTTAAATGCAAGAATTTAAATGATAGTAAATATAAATAAACAACAGAACCGATGTCAACACAGGAAAATAATCTGTGCTTGATTGTACTTTCCATCATACCATGTCAGTATCAGTATGTGACTGGGCAGTATATATAAGGAAGGAGCCATAGGGAGCGATTATTACCCAGTTTGGTGAAAGATAAACATAGTTACTACACTGACCACAGAGGGCATAGGTGGACAATTATCCTATTATCTGGTTTGGATCTGAAAGGATGATGAGTGTAAAACTGCCTTTAATACCCAAACCGGTCGCTATGGGTACCTGGTGATGTCCTTCGGTCTGACCAACACTCCAGCAGTATTCCAGGCCTTTGTAAACAGCAAGACATGTTGAACCAGTTTGTGTTTACCTGAGCGACAGCCTGATATTATCCATGAGCATGTCCATCGTGTCCACACTGTCCTGCAATGCCTGTATCTTTAGGCCATGTGTGTTTCATGCCATATCCTGCTCCTTTCTTGATTGGGTATACAAAATGTGTCAGCCATCAAATCCTGACCAGTTCCTTGGGGTTGACAACTTCTACAGAAGCATCATTCAGCATCATTGCTGCTCCTGTCACAGCCCTTTCTTTAGACCCTTATTTCTGAGGGAGGTTTTCTAGGCCTGAAATCCCCATTTACATCTAGTCCCCTCCTCCAGTCACTTGACCCAATTCAACAGCTTATTGTGAAAATAGATGCTCTGATGTTGGGGTGCAGGCCACCCTGTTGCAGTGCAAAGCCACCAACCAGACACTCCACCCCTGTGCCTTCTTTTCCTGATGACTGTCACCAGCCAAGAGGAACTCCTTAAAGGGACCAAACTACCTCTTTTGGTATGGACTGACCATAAAAACCTGGAACATGGTGATTTCTATTCTTGTCGCATTTCAATTTCTCCCTCTCCTGTTGACTGTGATTCCACAATGTCAAGACAGACTGATGCTTTGTCTTCCAGGAGTATCTATCAGTCATGTGACTGATGGGAGATAGGAAATGGACAAAGGCAAAATATCACATTCCCTCCTGCGCCTGTGCATAGTAGGGTATCTTGTGAAATGAGAGCACATTTAGGCCTAAATCAAAATCAGAGAGGAAGAACATACACTACAATAACAAGGAGACATTTACACTCAATCCAAAAGAGAGTGGGGCGATTAAAGAGCAAGTTAACAGGAAGGGAAAGAACAAGTCATAAAGACAAGGTGGGAGAGAAAGTAACATGTGGGCGGCAGTAATGCAACATTTTAGGTGCCGACTTCCGTGAAACACCATAGAAGAAGATTCATGGCGCTGTCGCATTTTGGCGCATGCGCACCGCGGCTGAGTCCAGGGCCGGGTATCATGGCGACGTACGTGGACATTCTGAAGAGCGAGTTCCCTGAGATCGACTCGGAGGTTTTTGATTACATCACAGGTAAAACACCGGAGACAGAGCCGTCGTGTGGCCGCTGTCCCCCTCCCCAGTGGAGCGGTACAGACCGGCTTTTACTCCGCTTGTTATCTGGGTCCGCTGCTCTGTAGCCACAGAGCTAATAAGCTACTCAGCTAACCGGAGCCGGGGCTCTGGGCAGGACAGCATGGACCGGTTAGCTCCACTTGAACCTGAGTCAGTCCGTGTCTTATATCTCAGACTGACCAAACCTCGAATAATGACCCACAGAAACCGCGAAGGAAGTGTTCCGTTATAGTAAACCGTCATTCTAAGAAGTGAATACAGCGAAGTTTAGAGCTGACAGGACGAAAATATTAATGTATTTTTTAAGCCGATAAATAAATATGACGTGTAGTGTGTGTGTGTGAGAGAGAGAGAGGGAGTATGAAAGCGTGTGTGCGTCTGTGCGTGTGTGACTGCAGCTGTCACTCTGTATCAGGGGTGAATCACAGACCAACATCTACCAGAAGGAGTAGAGCTGGTCCTTCTTCCTCATGAGGCTCAGGTCTTTGACGTCTGCAGGGAAAAGCTGCTCTTATTGTACCAGTCAGTGAACTGTTCCATGCTGCAGTCTGCTGGAGCAGCAGCAGGTCTGACCTGAACACAAGGAGGCTGGACCACCTGGTTAAAAAGACTGGGACTGGGACTGTGGCAGGAGTCTGGACTCACTCAGGGCCGTTGTTGAGAGACACATGCAGTGTAACATACTGGACATGAGGAACATCTCATCTCACTGCCCTCCGTCCTCACTGTCATCAGACTGTACAACACCTCAGACAAAGACAGTGGATGTGTATTATGATTATTGGGTCATGTGATTAATCAATGATCTGCCCTATTCAACAAACCACGTGATACAAAAACAGCAGCCATATATGAATGAGGACTCAACATGAGGTCTTAAAGAACAGGACCTCAGAGGGAACTAGACTTCCTTCAAATCTAGTAGAATCTGTTTTTTTCTGACCTCCATCCATCCCTTACCTTCTGTGTCACAGTGTCAGCAGTTTCAACAGGAGGTTTTTCAGACGTCCCTCCTCCCAGGAGAGCCGTCCAGTTTCTTGTGGATCCCCAAGGTGATCCCAGGCCAGCAGGGATAAATAATGCCTCAGTCTAGCTCTGGGTCCAGCCAGCGTCTCCTCCCAGTTGGACATGTGTTCACTGTGATCATAAACCTGAGCCACCTCAACTGACCTTCCCATTGATTCTTTAACACCTTCTTTAACCTCTGGTGCTTTAACTTCTCACCTGGCTGTGGAGATGTGCAGGTGTACTCCAGGACGCTGTGACATCACAGCTGGCTGAATACAGGATAGTCACTTGATCCATTAGCACAAGGAGAGTAATTGTTAGTCACAGTCTTCACGTCCAGAAACATCCCACACATCTGTTTCCTTTACAGGCGACTAAACAATAGAATAGGACAGAAGCTGATGTTAACTGAGGATGACGATGAAAACGATATGTCCATGTGTCTCTGTGTGTCTCAGGCGTTCTTGCGAGCGGCGGCGCAGACTTCGAGGATGGCGAGGAGGTCTACGATGCCATTGGTGGTGTCCTGCAGGAAGTGTCTGCTGACAGTAAAAACGAGGATGACGTCAGAGACATCTGCTTCCAGATGTTCAACACCCTCAAACTGTAAGAAAGCACAAATAGGAAGCAGCAGCTGAGCTTTTACACTGTTATACAGAAAATAAAAACAGTCATCTCTGACATTTTAAAAACAAAAGGTTCAACAAAATAACTGAGTGTAATCTATCAGATCAATATGTTTTCAATGATCATCCAGAGTGAGGCAGCGGTGTTTCTCCTGTGTTTATCTAGTCAGTTACTGGGAGGTGTGTTTATCTCATTCATTGCTTGTGTGTGTGTGTTCATTCCAAGTAAACTCAATCTCTCTCCCTGTTAGAGAGAGTAACTACAGTAATATTTGTGTCTGTGAAATGAGCATGTTTCTGTTTTTGTTCTTACATGTATAATAACATCTGTCCTCCATATTTGTCAGGAACAACCATCATGGCTCTCAGAAGCAGGTGTTGTTGGACGCTCCTGTTCAGCTCTCTCAGATCTCTGCAGACAGCGGTGAGGAACACACTGCACCTCAGTGTGTGTGTGTGTGTGTGTTGGTGTGTATTTAGAGGCAGTGCAGCATATAATATATGTCTACTGTGTTTGTTCATCTACAGGGTCAGCAGCCAAAGATGTTCAGGGTATCTGGATGATGAAACGTGCCCAGAACACAGTGAGTCTTCAACCCAGCACTCTGTCAGTGTGTCTCTGTCACTCTCACTCCATCACTGTCACTCTCACATTCACTGACTCTGTTAGGCTCACTCTGACTTTGTCTTTGTGTCACCATTACTCCTTCACCCTCGCTTCGTCACTCACATTAAATGTCATTCCTTCCTCTCCTCTGTGTTTTCAGACAGTTGATGCGAAGAAACTGGAAAAAGCCGAGGCGAAGCTGAAGGCTAAACATGAACGCAGGAACGAGAAGGACACTCAGAAAGGCACCACGCCGCTGTCAGTACACACCTGGCCCTCACCTGTACACAGCTGTCCTGGAGTCTTCTCACCTGTCCTCACTTGTCCTTCTCTGTCGTCTCTCAACAGGGTCCTGGAGGAGGCATCGGCCAGTCAGGCCAGCAGTAAGAAGGACAACCGAGTCGACCAATCAGGGAAGAACCGCAGCTACGACATTCGCATCGAGAACTTTGATGTTTCCTTTGGAGAAAGGTGAGTGGAGGGAGGAGTGTGTTTCACCTCAGAACACACACATTAGTTTGTTGTTCCTAGTTTGCTCCAGGTGAGGGTAGGTGAGTGCTGTAGCAGCCAGGGAGCCTTAAGCTTATTGATCATTGATTTGTAGTTTTGGACACCACTGATCTGTTCGTTCATCAATAATGACCATGTTTGTGAAGAGAATCACAACACATCATGTTTCAGAAAGACTTTTGTTAGACTAACATCTGATACTGTATGATCATTTACTATCAGTTATTCTGTTTTCAGGTGTCTGCTGCAGGGGGCGGAGCTCTCTCTGGCTTCAGGTCGACGGTACGGCCTGATTGGTCGAAATGGCCTGGGGAAGACAACGCTGCTGAAGATGTTGGCGAGTCGAAACCTCCGTGTCCCAGCGCACATCTCCATCCTGCACGTGGAGCAGGAAGTGGCGGGCGACGACACGATGGCGCTCCAGAGTGTCCTGCAGAGCGACACGCTGAGGGAGGACCTCCTGAATGAGGAGAAGATGCTGAACGCTCGCATCGCTAACGGAACGTAAGACTAACAGCCATGAGAAATGATGTTGGTGCAGTAGCAGGTAGATTTAGTCCTGGGACCAAAGCACATGATGGTTTTACTCACTTTGACTTGTTCTGTTGAGTTAAACTAAGTGAACTCCGTCCTCACTAAAGGACTTGAAGATAATTCTAGTTTATTCCTCTGGTCTCACTTCAGTTCTGTACTCCATCTTTTATTACAACAAGTAAAAGTCACTCATTCACTAACTCTGCTCAGAAATCACAGGATGTTTGTGAACAGCTGGGAGCTGAGCTGTCAAACATGTCCTCAGCTTTTTATTCCTCCATGTCCTCAGCAACAGTCACAGCTGAAAGTAGATTGTTTTCAGGTGGACCATCTACCCGTCCCATTCTCTTGGACATGATGTCTCTGTAACACTTTGATACAACATCTTCATGTTGCACACAAACCCTGACTAGGAATTAAAGACAAACTGATTAGATTTTAGTGGTCACAGGTCAAAGGTCAAAGTCAGTGTGACCTTAGGAAGGCAGACGACCACAAGGCAGTATTCCGTCTTCTCTCATAACTTAAGATCCAGATGATCAATAGTGAAATCCTTCACCTAGATGAAATATATAGTGACAAATTTGTGAAAAGTGTATCGTAAAAATGTGACCAGGAAACTGGATTCAAGTGGTTTTTCAGCCTCTGTAAAAACAGTCATTCATGCAAACAGAGAATAGGACCTCATTATACAGAAGAGAAGTGAACTTTCCACATGGATACACACACACACTCATGCTCCGTCTCTGTTTGTCTCTGTGTCAGTGCTGAGGGGTTGGAGAGCGTTCGACTGTCGGAGATCTACAGCAAGCTGGAGGAGATTGAAGCTGACAAAGCCCCGGCCCGGTAACTATGACAACCACACATCCACATTGTTTATATCCACATCAGCACAACAAAGAGCTGTGTGTATGGACCAGGTAGTTCCATCCGTGTGCCCATGTCAACGAGTGGTGAAAGTGCTCTGTGTGACGTTGAACTAACAGAGACACAGATCGCATTACTTCCTGTTGATATCTGGTCAGCTGTAGAACCTGTTACTTCCTGTTCACAGTTAGCGTGCAGTCTGAATACTGGTTCCAGAGCAGTATTCTTGTGGGGTCAGAGGAGAACTGATGTTGAGTCAGTCCAGATGCTAAATAACAGACCTGCTACAGTCTGGTACAACAGCTGGTCATGAAGTGGTTTTGATGGACTGTTTGTCTCCTCCAATCAGAGCCTCCATCATTCTGGCTGGTCTCGGATTCTCTCCCAAAATGCAACAGCAGGCCACCAAGTGAGTCACCTCCCGTCTCTGACACGAACACACATTTCCACTACATTATGAACAACAGCTTGACAACAACATCTTTGTGTGTGCAGGGAGTTCTCTGGAGGATGGAGGATGAGATTGGCTTTGGCCAGAGCTCTGTTCGCCCGGTAAGTCCTAATCTCCTCTTGGGAGCAATGATCAGTGAAGATATTCAAACAGCTGTCTGACTGTCTGTGTTCTGTCTCCAGGCCGGACCTGCTGCTGCTGGACGGTGAGTCACATCACTGCCCACATTGAATAGAGCAGGAGGAGCACCAGCAGGCGAGGTGGTTGGTGGTAGTCAAAGAGTGATAGACAGGAGGAACAGGGGGAGAGGAATTGGAGCAGGACAGCAAAGACATGGGAGTGGTAGAACTCCTCTGAGGAGGAGCGCGAGTACGAACAGGAAGAGGATGAGTGGAGGAAGGTGATGAAGAGCAATGAGTGTGATGAAAAGGAGCAGGATGATGAGGTGTAGGAGCAGAATTAGAAGGTAGAGAGTACCATGAGTAGGATCAATCAGAGGAGCAGTATGAGTTGTGTTTAGTGTTGTAGTGCTGTTGCCGTACGCTAATGTGTTGCTGTTTTATCTCTCAGAGCCGACCAACATGTTGGATGTCAGAGCCATCCTGTGGTTAGAGAACTACCTGCAGGTCTGACTTACGACTCACTTTAACATTAGCATTCCTCACCGGGAACGCTGGCAAATGTTAGTCATGAGCTAACAAGTGACAGAAATTAAAGTCCTGTTCCTCGTCCCACAGACATGGCAGTCCACCATCTTGGTCGTCTCTCACGACAGAAACTTCCTAAATGCCGTGGTTACGGACATCATCCACTTACACTCCCAGAGGCTCGACAGTTACCGTGGTGACTATGAAAACTTTATCAAAACCAAAGAAGACAGACTGAAGAACCAGCAGAGAGAGTACGAGGCCCAGCTGCAGTACAGACAACACATACAGGTACTGCCACAGTACAGACAGCACACACAGGTAGATGTTGCACTGCAGCAGTTTCCCGTGACATGCTGCTTGTGTTTCAGGTGTTCATCGACAGGTTTCGGTACAACGCCAACAGAGCAGCTCAGGTCCAGAGCAAACTGAAGCTGCTGGAGAGACTGTGAGTCCAGGTCCAGACTTCTGAGAAGCAGCTGCTGACTGTCAAACTGTGTCTCATTGTTACTGTTGTCTCCTCCTGCAGACCGGAGCTGAAGCCCCTTGAAAAAGAACCTGACGTCACTTTAAGGTAAGAGGATGGATGTCTGTGAAGGTTGTCAGTCATCCAGGTCACCATACCAACCGTGACAACCTACCCAGGCTCAGGGGACGACAGGGAGACAGCATTAACTAGTTGGACTAAATGAGCACAGACCGACTGACACTGGTTGGTCTCTGGGTCTCTGTGTCAAACATGACAAAGCTGTTGTCTGCTCTGTGTGGTGTACTGGATGACAAACGCACATGTTTGGCCCTGGGCCCCTAACAGGTTCATCTGGCCTTCTTGCTGAGCAGCATACAGCTGTGGTGTGTTTACAGCTTCAATACACAGTCATGCAGTTAACAGGTGTTTCTCTTACACCTGTTTGACACAAAGCTCAATTCTCAAAGTTAAAAGCTTCTGTCATGTCAGAATAAACAAGAAGCCGTGAGAAAAGCTAATGTCTGTCCTGTTACACAAAGATCCTCCGGCTGACATTTTCTGTGCTTCAGGTGTCGCTGCTTCCGTGGTGATTGGTTGATTGACACGTTGTGTTTTCCTGCAGGTTTCCAGATAACTTTGAGAAGTTGTCTCCTCCCATCCTGCAGTTAGACGAGGTGGAGTTCTACTACTCTCCAGACCAGCGACTCTTCTCTGGCCTCAACCTGTCTGCTGACCTCGAGTCTCGGATCTGCATCGTACGTGTTACCATGAAATCAACCAATCACTGGTGGAGAGCTGTTTTTACATGTTGATCAATAACAGTAAGTCGACATGTACTGTTTCCTGTCAGGTTGGTGAAAACGGCGCAGGTAAAACCACCGTCCTCAAACTGCTGATGGGCGAGTTGACACCGATCAGTGGAGTCAGACAAGCTCACAGGTGAGATTACTTTCCAACCAATCAGAGCACAGGAAGAACCGTAGTCCGTTTACCTGTGTCAGACTGTCACTGTTTGTAGGCAACATGTACCATCGTAGTCCATTTTATAGGGATGTTTACAGGGAACTGTTACTAAAGGTAATGTGAGATGTCATCCTGGTTTCTGGGAACTGCTTTTGAAGAAATGTTCAGAGGGAATGTGTAATTTACAGGGATGTTCAATGTACACACCATTCATACAATGAATGTAGGAAACTGCCTAAAAAATCATTTATATGGAGTTATTGATGTTCAATTCAGGGTTTATTTTACATCTGTTGATGGAGTTGTTTACATTGTTTTCATGTAACTGACACAAACCTCTTCTATGGAATTATCATGGTTTTAATAGCAGTCAATAACCAGACATTGTATCTTATCAGGAATTTGAAGATTGGTTACTTCAGTCAGCATCATGTGGATCAGCTGGACCTGAACGTCTGCTCTGTGGAGCTGCTGCTCAACAGGTTCCCTGGTAACTATGGAAACTACAACACTAATTGACTACGACAGTAACTAACTGTACACAGGTGGTGAGCTGTGACTGGCTGTTGTCTGTACGTGCTGCAGGTCGGACAGAGGAGGAGTACCGTCACCAACTGGGAGGTTACGGTATCACCGGGGAGCTGGCCACGCGACCAGTGGCCAGTCTGTCAGGAGGACAGAAGAGCAGGGTGGCCTTCGCACAGATGACCATGCCATGGTAACGGAGTTTAGGAATCAGCTGTTTTAGTGTGTCTGCTGCTGCTGCTGCTGATGATGATGATGTCATCTTCTCTTTGTCCTTCAGTCCAAACTTTTATATCCTGGACGAGCCGACCAATCACCTGGACATGGAGACCATTGAGGCTCTGGCTAAAGCTCTCAACAAATTCCGAGTGAGTGTGTGTTAGTGTGCACATGCGTCTGTGTGGACCTGTTCAGACCTGGTAGTAACGTCTGTCTCAGGTCTCTCTGATTAGCTCCAAGTTAATGTGTGAGTGCACCCAAGATGCACTTGGGACTCATTTGAGATCCAGCCCCTCACACCACATTCAGAGATGGTCCAGACCACACAACCAGTCCTTGAGCAGTGTGAGCGCAAAGGTGTTTTAGCCATAATGAAGGAGTGCCCACTCTACTAATGTCTCCCAAAGGACCGCCTCCTCTGCAGTCTCATCATGAACAGTTATCACGATAATCTTTTTGACCCCTACAACAAATTACTGAAGTGCAGGATGTGTCACAACACTAAGTTGTGCCATGTCCTTGGTCAATTTATTTCCTACCAGTCCACTGTCAGCACTGTGTATTGCTTCAGGTTCATGTTGACGCAGGTCTGAGCAGGGCCTCGGCTACGCATCACCTTTGATGTCCTGTGTTGAGCTTCCTGACACACACCAGGACCTGTTTGTGTTCAGATGGGTTCAGGTGTGTCTCACCTGCAGAGACATGAGTGGGAGTAAAGTGAAGTCAGGTCATGTTTGAGCTTGTTTATGAATCTGCCCCATGAAGATACAGAGAGGAAGAGAGCGTGAGGTCTGATCAGAGATCAGTCAGGATCAACACTGTCTTCTTTTATATCCACATTTATATTGTATTGTCCTTGTGTTGTTTCAATTGACAGGTGTGTCTCAGGTGTGTGATGGTTATGTGTTTCAGGGCGGGGTCATCCTGGTGTCGCACGACGAGCGTCTGATCCGTTTGGTGTGTAAGGAGCTGTGGGTGTGTGAAAGCGGGAAAGTTCGACGCATCGACGGCGGCTTTGACGAGTACAGAGACATTCTGCACGAGCAATTCAGGAAGGAGGGCTACCTGTGAGGTTCCGCCCACTGTTCACCGACCACGCTGACCATTAATAACATAAGCCCCGCCCCCTCCATAATAACACCTGTCACAAAAAGCCAATCAGCCATCAGAGCTGATTGGAGGACGTTTTCTCATCTCCTGATGCAGGTGACAGTGTGCTGCAAGCTGATTGGTCGTGGAACTTTGGAGGAGGAGGAGTTGTTGTTGGAGACCACCTGGAGATTATTTAAAGTCAAACACGCATCTGTTGTCACATTGTCGTCACATTAAACCCGGTTTAGTTTTGTATGGACTCAGCGGAGGTTTGAGGTTTTATCAGTTTTAAAAGGACCTGACATCAAACATATTACATTCAGAGACAAACAATAAAACCCATCAGATCATGTGGTCAGCCTCTTCTTCACCCACAGTGTTTGAACATCTTTACCAAACCTAAAGATTACGAATTATTTAAAACAAATAAATCAGTCTTACGTTTTCCTGACGGACTCGATCTGAATCAATCAATCTGATGCTGTGCAGATGTTTCAGCTACTATAACACTCAGTGAATCATGTGTAAGGACTTAAACACAGGCTGATGTGGATCTTCAGGACCTCCATCCAACTGAATTTATCTCCTAACAGCTGCTCTCAGCTGTGACCTGCCATGTTACCAACTCATCTGTTTGTATGATTACAGGACATCCTACAGGTTTATGGACAATGCTTCAGTCACTGATCTGATCAGCAGAGCTGATGGTGCATCACTAAAGTCACTGTTGACTCGGATCCTCATTTTAACATCACATGAAGTCATTTATTTATCACACTTTTTTTAGAAAGCAGAAGAGTTTTACAATAAGAAAAAGATTCAGTTCAAACGGAAAACATCTTGTTGGAGCAAAAAAGTCAAACAGCTGGTCCAGCACCACCTGTTACTGTGTGTTCCTGGAGTGATAGATTATCAGTGGCAATTCTCAGCCTTTTCTGATCATCAGTATCGTAACTTTTTTTAAAAGGCAAAACCCCCCCATTAAATAAACAAATTTAGAAAATGTGCCACTTTGGCTCTGACTCCACATGAGTAACAGCCCATCAGTGCTAGATGCTGTGTACACACAGTCAGAGACTAGAGAAGCTCTGGCTACAACAGCACACTGATCACCAAGGTCAACTCTTGATCCAGAGAGTGAGAGAGAGGCCAGTGCTAACCGCTAAGCTAAAGCAACCAGAAGATATGAACATCATTTAACCAATTACTGCAGAAGGAAAACATCAGATATGTTCAGACAGAACAGCAATAAACTTGACCAGTAACAGAAACTCCTACTGACTGCAGCTTGTCTGCATGTTACCAGTCCATCACTACAAAAACACTTCACTACCATTCGAGTCAAAAAAAAAAAGTTTAAAAATATTCTCAAATAAAAGTACAAAGTGAGCCAGTTCAAATGTCTTAAGAGTAAAGGGGTTGAAAATCTCATACTGTGATAATAATGTATGCTAAAACCATTGAACTAAAGAGCATCTCTAGGCTGCAGATGAAAGCAGCAGTGAACTCAACCTGTTCATTCTAGTCAGGCACACACACCTGATAGTAGTTACCGATATATTATACACTCAGTGGTCATTTTATTATTACACAGAGCTAAACCTGATACAGTCTAACGCAGCAATGTCACAGCAAATCCTCCGGGATGAAGGTTTTAATGTTCTCTTAGTAGTAAAATAGTTTTAGACCGTTTTAATTCAACTGTATAATCATGATGGAGAATGGTGTGTTGAGCTGTGCTACATAATACAGACATGTTTCTGTTATTTACTTTCTCCTAAAATGATTGTTACCATGTATAACAATCATCAACAGTGATGTAACAATAGTTTTGTCATTGCATATTAGTTATTACTCTCCTTGATTAGAATTGATCAGTACTAGCCCTGAAAAAACGTACCGTTGGATCCCTACTAGGGTGTATGACTGCATGCATGTAAACAGTGGTAAAATGCTTTTGGTGTCCTCAGAGGGGACACCTCGGGGGGGGCGCCTTGCAGGGGACACCTTGGAGGGCTGAGAGACTCAGGTCCAGCTGCCCCTTACAGCTCTGCCCTGGCTGACGCTATCTCCTGCTGTTTCTTCGCCCTGAGATGAGGCAGGACGGCGTCTTTGTAAAACACCTCCAGCTTGGACACTGTCTCCTCCCACAGGTCAGGGTCAAAGGTTACTGGGACGATGGCTGTCTCCTTTAAGGTGTAGACGACGAGGTCGGCCCGCTGCAGTCCCGTCACTGCCAGCTGACACTGGATCTGTGTGAAGTAACTGTGGGATGTCTTCAGACGGTAGACTGGAGACTGGGGGGACAGGAAGATGAGGAGAGACAAGGAAAAGACATTGCAGACCAGAAAAAGAAGTTAGAGGTAAGTAGAGACCAGGAGAGAGGAGGAGACGAAGTTACAGACGAGCAAAATGTGGGAGACAAGGAGGGGGCATTTGAGGCAAGGGATGAGGAGAGGACACTGGGGACAAGGATGGTACATTGGAGAGAAGGACAGGACTTTAAAGATGAGTAGAGGGTAGACAGAAGGATCAGGATCACTGCTCTAACAGTAAAGGCTTTTTTACCCCTCCAGGCTCCTGTCCATCCATGTCCTGTATTTCCAGGCAGAAGGCACGGTCCTCCCTGCAGGCGTCCTCCACTCGACTGTGTCTGTGTTTGTAAGGACACTTCACCTCCAGGCAGAGCAGCCATTTGCCGGTCCGTCTCTCTGTCACTATGCCATCAGGACTCGCAGCCAACCAGGGCCGCTGAGGGTCGATGAACAGACCACAGTCCTGAACGGAGACCTCCTGTCTCAACTCCAAACTCTTCAGTCTCTGTGGGACAACATCATCATCATCATCAGAACCTGGGGTGGGTCCTCTGTGGTCTCAGGGCAGAGCAGGCTGAACAGGATCAGCTGGAGAAAGTCAGGTGAATCATTGTGTTGAACTGTACCTGATAAATGTGGACGACCTTGGCCTCCATGTTGACCCCCCAGCTCATGGCTCTGGTCTGGACTCTGCGACCCTCACCTGATGAATCACAGTCAGCTTCATTAGTGATTGATCCTTTCTAACCAAACAAAGATCCTGAATCAGTTTTTGTCTCAGACACACTGAGCTACAGTCTTATTCAGAACCTTCCAATCATTTTCTGACACTTTGAAAATACAGAAACCATGTTTTTACAATTACAGTCAATCATTCAGCGTCAACAGAGATGTCAGGGAAGGGACTTTTAAACGGAGACATCTGAAACTTTACGCACAGCTTGAACCTCAACTCTGAAAATCACCAAAATCATGAAGCTGATCCTTGGATCAGAATCTGAGGTAACGATCAAACATCTCTCTGCCTGATCTGTTTCATCTCCATCTATATGCCCTACCTGTGATGGCATCCAGGTAGGAGATGGGTGGAGTTTTGCCCTTGCCGTTAACATAGCGACAGTGAGCGATGCGATGAGCGACCGAGGCTGTGATGCGGTTCTTCCTCCATGAGAACCAGTCCTGGTTGGTCCTTTGTCCACGGGTCAGAACCTCCACCTCCTCCACCACAGACTTGTCCAGCCGGACGGCCAGACCTAGTGGAACCTCCTTTGGTGTGGGAAGGGCTCTGTTAGAGTAGTCATCTGGTTTTCGTGGAGGAGCTGGATCTGTATCTGTGCTCTGAACCTGTTTTTGATTTGGTTTCTTGATGGGTTTTTGAGTGCTCTGGTTTTTGTTTTCTCCTTCCCCTGTGTTGTCCCCCTGCTGGCCTCCAGCCTGACGGGGGTGTGCAGCTCCAGGTCTGGTCTTCTGTATTCGACTTGTTCTGGTTTCTGAGGTTTTAGTGGTTTTGGGTCGAGCTCCATCTCCAGAAGTCTGACTCTTGATGGTTGGATGGTATCTGACCTGAGGCAGGGTGGTTTTCCAGCCTTGATCAGTTGCTGTGGCTCCAGCTCCTGTCGAGGTCTGGGTGCTGTGATTCTGCATGTTCATGTGGTCTAGATGAAAACAGGAACAAGTTAATGAGGACTGGAATGTAAACTACCACACTGTGCTCACATTAAAGAGACAGGACACATGTCATCTCACCTGCCTCTGTCAGGGTGTAGATGTCTTTCTTCTGACACTGATTTTTATGCAGCAGACTTTAATTCTGATCTGAACCCAGTAAAGTCATTTTACTCATCAAAAAGTAAAACCTATTTTAAAATGAAAAATCGACTACATCTTTCTCTCAAGCTTAGTTTCAAATTTACAGTTACATGCCATAATACATAAAAACAATTGAAACAGTAGGGCTTTTATTTTGAAGTCGACGGCCGGATGTTGCCTGTTATTCAAGCCTTATGGAGAATCCCTGCGGTGAATGACGTCGGGAGTGAACAGGTGAGGAGGCCTCAGAGCTGACACTGCTCTCTGTTAGTTTGCAGGTCCGTCAGCTACAAGCTACAACAGAGCTGCACTGAAGAAGAGACGGAAAATACACACACATCTGCCTGACTCTGGTTCGCACACTAACCCTGGACCTGGCAACCATCTCATTGAGGGAACAACATTACGTAACATGTCACTTTACTGTTCTCTGTCCCGCTGTTATGACGTCGTATGGAGGCAGGAGACGTAAGACAGTTTAGTTCTTACACAAAGATGTCCTCGACACCTTTTTTTTTTTTTTTTAAATAAAACCAGTGGGACGATGAGAGGAAGGAGGACGACGCTGAAGTTAGCTTCCGGTTCGGCAGTTAAGGGGAAAGTTAAGGGAAACTTAACTCGGACATCACAGCACTGATTCCTCTGTCTTTAACACCTCTAAATGTTACAATTGCGTTTTTTAAATGATTAAGAAAGACTTTAACGCTTTACTAAAGAGGATAAGGACTCTTGGCTTATGGATCCTTTTTCTTATTTGTGTAAATGTAAAAGGACATTACAAACAACACGTTTTTCTGCATCTCAACCACATTAGACCACATTTTTGTGCTCAAAAAGCACAAGACTGGCTATTTCTATTGAAAACCCTCTGAACAACACAACAGTTCAACAGCAATGCACACACACAGAACTGCTGGTAGCAACACAACCAAAACATTGCAAGTCATGTTGCTCTACAGCAACACAAAACAACAACGGACACTCTTGAAATGATAAAAAAAAAAAGTACCGGTAATAGAAATAAGTTAACAATAAAGCTAGCACAGCTGTTGAGTGAGGTGAGTGGTGAAGACTGTGACTCAGCACTTCTGTATTAACATGTGAATAAAGGGTTCATAAATTACAACCTGTTTTAAATAGTGTTCATACTCTCTGAAAAAGTACTGAAGTCTTACTTTGAATACACACAGTTCTGACATTAATGGCCTTCAGGGTGCAATAAACTGATGCTCGGGCGCTCAGCTGTCAAAGTTAAGTTTCCCCTTAACTGCAGAAGCGGAAGTTGTGACTCTGAGGCTAACTTCAGCGTCACGCTATGAAAAAAGCCTTTAAAGGTGATATTTGTGAATGACGCTGACCCGTGGTCTGTCTGGTAACTGCTCGTGTTTGTCAGTGAATTGATGTTGTTGTTGTTATCCGTGTGAGAGAAGACTCTTACCTGTCTGTGGATGTAACAGTCGCTCCGCCGGTGTGTGAACAGAAATGAAACTCACAAACTGTGTTTTGACAGTGACTCATTCTCGCGTGACGCTCACACTCAGCTGTGCCCGGACATGTCTCTGCCGGACTGCTCCCTGTCCTCTGCTGATGTCCACCGATATCCCATCAATACGATCGATTCACCGTAGCTATATTTGGTCGGAAAGAGCTGATTCAAGTCTGGTTCATATGTGTAATTTTTTCAACAGGTCTCTAAGAAGCACAAAAAATGGCACTAAAATAAATAAATTAGCTAATAAATTATTAAATAAATATTTAAATAAGTAAATGCAATATAAAAACGTTTCGGTAATTAAATGCTATTTCTATGTCTCTATTTATTCTAAAAATAAATGTAAAAATAGTGCTGACTGAATCTGGTGTAAAAGGTAAAAACACAAACAGAAAGTGATGATTTGCAAAACATTTAAAGCTGATACTGAATTGAAAATAGCACAATGACTCAGAATAATCCAGCTATGCAAACATGTATCATCAATTCATTTTTAATCTTAGTCCTGGTGTATTGTTCTCACTGGTTTATTGTACCATAGGCATTGACCACTCTGATCTTCTCTGTTAGGTGGTGTTTACCCGGATGAGGCCTCATTGTCTGACAGGTGTTGTCTGTCCCTGCTGCAGCCAGTCATGTCCGTCTCTCAGGTCTCTGCTGGTCTGTTCCTCAGCGGTCTGGACTCAGCTCTGAATCTCAGCGTGTTGACAAGCAGGAACATCACCCTCATCGTCAACGCCACTGGCCTGGAGGACGTGTCCTACCCTCCTCTGGATGGACTGCAGGTCCTCCACATCCCAGTTCAGGATCAACCTCACGCCCCCCTGAACCAGTACTTTGACCCTGTGGCTCAACGGATCAACCAGAACGAGACAGGGAGGACTCTGGTCCACTGCACTGCCGGCAGGAGCCGATCCCCTGCTCTGGTCATGGCCTACCTGATGAGGTAAATCACCAGCACCCACCTCAAACATTGACTGTGGTGGCCCAGCGCGATGTTCTGAGATCTCCGGCCTGTGTGATGGTTTGTGTCTCTTTGTAAAATTAAGACTCTGATGTGATTTTTGTCCGTGTGCAGGTTTGAAGGTCTCAGCCTCCGTCAGGCTTATGAGCAGGTTTTGGAGCAGCGACCCTTCATCAGACCCAACGCTGGTTTCTGGAGACAGCTGATGGACTATGAGAAGACTCTGTTCAGTAGGAACACGATGAGGATGGCGAGGACGTCTAGTGGAGTCCTGCCTGAGGCTCTGCAGGATGGGCAGGACTCTGGCACCTCTACAGCGTACAGTGTCCATGTCTGACACACTGAGCTCAGAGACATTAGAGCAGCACAGGTCCTGAGTGGTCTTCTGCCAGTTCATCATCATGGATGATCTTTAACTTCAACTGTTACTTGTTCAGACCTGAATGAACTTTGTGATGTCACAGTGAAACTGACCATATGTCTTTTACATACATCATCTCATCATTTTATCGTTAGATGCGAGTTAAATTGTGTCATAATTAATGTATGAATTTGTACATTATCCGCAGAGGACAGTGACCTTTGACCTTGGACCATCAGTTCATTTTTGAGAGGATAGTTGTCAAATGTGAAAATGTTTCCACAAGGTGCTACTGAGATGTCAGGTTCAATAGACTGACATGGATGGAAACAGCTCAACAGATGGAAATAAAAGTATGAAAATCTTTATGAAAAAGAGGAGGGAAAAAATTCACCATTCTTAATTAAACACTTTAAAGGTGGAAAAGTCTGTATTGCGTCTATACTGCATAAAATGCTCCTGTGCTTGCTTTTAGGTTCCAACTTGATGCTTAGTTTTCAAAAACTTTGAGCCATTTACATTAGTGAGGCTTTTATTTTGAAAGTTTCAGCCACATGTTTGTTATTGGAGTTGCAGTTCCTCTGAAGCTTCTGGAGTAAGGGCTGGTAAAAGTAGAGCTGCCAGATAACTTACACTGGCATTTAACAGATCATTAGAAAACATTCTCGTGTTCAGCATCAGTGTGTGACAAGTTATGGTGTCTATTTACCTTTTCTGTGAAAAAAAAAGAGACAAAAACTGATGAGAAATAATTTGAAAGCCCTTTAGGTTTTGGATTGAGTCCTCCTAGGTTCAGCTGCAGAGACAAGATCCGCTCTAAAAACTGTGCCGAGTTTCTAAACTCCAGATGTGAATGTGCTGTCCACACTGTATCTCCACCTTCTGAGTTCAACACAAGCACTGAGTCTGTTTATAAAAAAAGACATGTCAAAGTTTATTGTGGCAGTAGAGGGAATGATGAGCTGCACAGTGAACAGAGAGCCTCTCTGTTATCAACCAAAACCATCAACTTAACTACACAGCAGCTCAGATCAGTTCAGTTCAGTGGTCCTGGATGTAAAGTAGAACTCTGAACCAGACAGGGACCTGATGCTGGTCAGAGCAGTACACAGACTCAGGTCCACCAGGAGAACCAGAGCCCAGAGAGCAGTCCTGGTCTTGGATTTGGACTCAGTACTGGAAGCTCCTCTTAGTCTGAATGTCGTCCAGGATCTGCTGCAGCTCCTCGTCTTCAAACCGACCCTCCAGACTGGAAACAGACACATTTCACACACACAAACGTCAGTATCAGGCGGAAAGACACTGGTGTGTTTGAGGTGCTGATGTAAACAACGTTCACAAATCCAGACGGTCATGTACAGCTTAGACCATCAGAAACGCTCCTCATACACTGTGGCTGCAGCTTGTCACTGTGCACACACACACATGTCTAATGGATTTTAACAGAACAGCTTCTTTTATGGATACTGCTTATAAATCTGTTGATCTATTGGCACTTAAATGTCCGATAAATCTACACACAAATCATTACTAGAGAGTGTCCTGATGCAGCAGCCACAGCCAGGAGCACAGCTACATTGTGTCTTATTTATTTATACAGTTTTGGTCACTGACTGAATTGAATGCAAGTCTTTATAATAACACTGAATCCTCCCAGACACAAACCGGATCATACAGATACATGTTAGACGATGTTCTGCTTTTATAAACATCACCTAATCTGTTCTTATTACATTTTACTGGCACAGACCAGTCTGTCATTAACCAATCACAGTGGTTCCTGCAAGTGAACCGGTCCATGAGCACCGACATCCGCCACAGCCGTAGAGTCTCACTTTTAGCTCAGGAGTTTTCACTTGTCACCTAGCAACGGTTGTCTCAGCAGCTTTGTGAACTTTTAGTCCAACCAGAAGAACATTTAGCGGTGAAAGAAAATGCTTTGTGAACACGAGCCCTGGTTTCTGTGTGATCAGGGGTCGGTCTGGGTGTGATGTGGATCAGGCTGACCTGGGGATCAGGGCTTTAGCCTCTTCAGCAGCCTCAGGACACAGATTTGCCAAACTGGCCAGCTCGAATTTATGAAGCTTCTTCTGCAGGAGGAGACTGAGGACACAGAGAGAGGAGGGGGCAGAGTCAGATCCAGGTCAGACCACAAAGAGCCGTCAGCGTCAGGCTGCGTGGAGACAGTCCATACCTGCGGACAGCCGTGATGGTCTCCCTGTTCTTGAAGCGGCTGAATCGGGCCGTGTAGTTCAGAGTCTTCATGAAGACCTCGGACAGCTCCTGCTCGTCCTCAGCGCTCTCGTTCTGTTGCTTCCTGTGCTCCAGCAACATGTGGACCTCTGAGTTCAGCAGAGTCTCAGCACTCTCAAACTCTGAGGACAACAACACACACACACACAGATTAACATAACAACACATCAGAGGAGAAGAAAATAAAGATCTGACCCTGAACTGCTTCCACCACATGGACCAGGTAGGGCAGCCGACACAGTGGTCAGGTCCTGGTCCCAGCTGCTACTGAACAGCTGTTCAGCCCAAAATATTTACCAGTTCATTTAATACTCAGATGTTTGATTACATTGTTCACACTGTAACTGATCAGTGATCATCTTCATTTCTGACTAATCCACTGACCAAGTTATCAATTTACTGATCAATCACTGGCAGCAGGGGTTGTAACCTGTCACAGTATCCCAGAGTCCAAGCAACTACAACCAACCAGCCTTGACTACACTGTCAGACCCTGATTAAAAATAATCACAAATTATCAAAAATGACTGCTTGATCATATATGAGTTATTAAACAACACAAGAGGAAACGTGTATTTTACTGTCCATACATGTGTGTGATGGCATCAGGCCTAACCTGCTTGCACAACAACAGACGAGGTCTGAAAGATGCAAACACCACTTCACACACAAAAGTGGAGAACTCCTGAACTGTGACTGAGGAGACTCAGACTCATGGTGAGGACACAGAGGCAGCTGATGGTGGTGAGGAGGTGGACTGAGGCCAGACTGTACTGATTACAAATGAGGTCTCAACACTGATGGATGGTGTTACAGTCAATGTGACAACAGGCCTGATGGAGGTGAACACAGACCTGTGGGCTCAGCACAGTGACAGGAAACCACAATCACCTGTCTCTATCTCGGTGCACTATCACTTCGGCAGTTAAGATGTGTACAGTATGTACAGTATCTACATCCACCACGCGCTCAGGTGACTGTCCATCTCCTTCTCCTCTACAACCACCTGGATCAGAACCAGTGTGTGTAAACTGGTCAGACCTGAACCTGACACCTGGTCCACAGAAAACCACCCTGTTGTTTCATGGACCTCAGTCTTCTCTGGGATCTGCTGGTCCAGACCTGACCATGGTCAGAGTAAACTGGTTTCCTGGTCCACCGTGGTCTCGATGCTAACACCGTCTTTTCTAACGTTAGTCAGTGAAAGTCAGTGAAACACAGTTTCGATGAACGTGAGGCGGGTTAGTAATGAACTAGATTCAGACCCGGACCTCGGACTGGACCGTGGTGCTCTACAGACCTTTAGGAAACAGCAGCTGTGAAGCGTCTTCTTCAACATCACCGACGTGCGGAGTAGCCGCGCCACCTCCCGCCGCCATGACCCACGCTACACCCGCTGACTGCGCGCGCTCAGCAGACACTGGAGGCGGCAGACCGTCGGTGCTTCAGCCCACTCCCGGTGAGAGGTCGGGCTCTGCGAGTCGGTGGCGATTTACCGAGAAGAATAACGGACAAAGGTTTCAGCTCGGCGCCTTTCTGACTCCTCCTCCTCCTCCTGCCCTGCTCTTCTTCTTCTTCTTCTTCTTCTTCTTCCGCCTCTAGCTTCTTCTTCGCCGTCTTCTTCTGCTGCGTCAGCGCTTAGAGCTGCGTTACCGCCACCAGCTGGACTGGAGGCTGAAGACTGGAGACTGGAGGCAGCTCTAGTGTGATAAGGGAAGCTGTCCACTCCATAACACTGTGTTTCTCTCTGTGTGACGATTGGTCCAGTGCATCATTAGCGCCATTAACATCATTAGCACACTGTGGGGATATGTCATGGGGATATATGAGATCAATGATCAGATCTTCTCTTACAGACATTATTGACTATGCTTTCCAGAAAGTCTGCACCACCACCTGACCTGACCTCCTCCATCCACTGTGACCCAGTGATGGCTGCCACTGTTTCTGCTGTATAATCTGATTTGATTTATCATCTGACTTCTATTCACTATTCTCCCAGCAGATGGCACAGTTTCTCTAACAAATATAGGCAACAAGAGCTTCTCAAACATTACCTGATGTCAGTGCATGTCTCAAGTTTTAATTACCTTAATCCACAAACTGCCTAAATCCTCTCTGCATTGACAGCTGGTGCTGAATTTGCCTTTTGAATAATGACTATAACCTTTTCACCCTAATCCTTGTAAGAAGAATTTAACAAGTGGACTCTGTGACTGATGTAGCACAATAGACCTTTACCAACCAATTACCAAGAGTATCAAACTCTTTCACTTTTCTTAGATTTCCTCAATGTTTTGACACTGTTGAACATAACTTTATGGAAGGTCGTTTTCAGAGGTAATTAAAACTCTTCACTGTTGTTCAATAAAGCTTAAATATGGATCATCTCCCAGATTCCCAGATTTGGAGTGAAACATAGTGTTCAGACAGGATGACCAATATCCCTGTATCTTTTTCTACTTGCTGTTCAACTTTAATGTGAATTTATTACTTTTAGTAATCTACAGGTTGTCAGCAGTGGTGATAAAAATATCTTGATAAGTCAGCTGACAGATGATTTAACACTTTTCCAAAGCTTCTCAAGAATGTGAATTATTCAGCCGTCCTATCTGTCCATCCTCACTCCAGCTGCTGGCTCCTCAGACGAGGACTGGACACTTAAATGGTAATTGTAGATGGTTGAATGTGAATGAATATTTTTAAGATATTCATAATATCAGTTATTACAGTCAAACCCATAATCATTATGAGGTGAAAAAAACCATTGCTCGCTGGCTGGAAAAAAAGATGGCGGATGCCACCACAGAGTCATCAAAGGTCTTCAGGAGCCTTCCTGCACTCTGACAGACCTGAGTCTCTGAGCAGAGAGAGCTGCTCATGTGAGGTACATGTGAGGATCCACAGTGTGGGGGTGCACCGAGTTCTTCAGTCTGCAGACGTCCACCACCATCTCTTTGGTTTTCCCAGCACTGACCTGGAAGTGGTTCTGCTGGCACCACTCCACAAAGTCCTGGATCAGTTCTCTGTCCTCCTTGCGGTCCCATCACCATCGAGGCAGATATTGCAGAGTGGTCACAGAAGAGGTGAAGAGGAACAGAGACAGTTCCCTGAGGTTCTCCCAAACTGCAGGTGACACACAACGCACACTGTGATTGGTTTGTGTGGGAGCTGAGGATCCAGGTACTGAGGTGACAGTTCAACCCTGCACACTCTCAGTGATGTTTAGTAAATGGTTGATTATTTGTTTGTAGAATTAATGTTGGTACATTAGTTTGTTTCTTCTTCATGTTTTAGCCCACTTTGGGAATTTCTTATTTGATTATCTCTTTAGGAGAAGGTGGGTTCAGTGTTGAAGTCCAACTGCCTCCTGCAGCAGAACTTCATGAGTCTAGAAATCACCAGGTTAAAAACACTGCGGACTAAGCTGGTGAGGAAGCCTGCTGATGTTTTCATTTAGTTGTATGTAGCTCCTGAACATTCGTTTTTCCTTTCATTTCATGCAATTCATTTGATTTAGATTAAAACAACTGCTAAGTTAAGAGTTTAGTGTAGAGTATAATGGAGTAGAAGCTACGTGAGTGAGTGAGCTTCATCGTTTTGGTGTCATTATTTGAATGCTAAGTCACTCAGTCAGGTTATTGCAATATGTTGAAGTTGTAAAAAGGTTAAAGATGAAATTTTTTGTAAGGTTAAAAGACCAGAGTGATTGATACAAGGTCTACATTATTGTTTATATGTTATGTAAGTGTTCAAATGTGCAGTAACAGTAGAAGCTATATAAAACACGCTTACAGAAAATAGTGTTAAAGTAGCAGTAAAAGAACGTGAGTGTGAGTACACGTTATCACAGCAGTGTTTGGTAATTTAACCATTATTGGTAAAGGTAATATGTATATGTATTCATCATTTGTTTGGAACATGTTATGTGAAGGATATTGTTATATTCTATTATATAAAGACAGAGAACAGCCTGGATGAACACAACTAATGACTCCTGTCTTTCCCTGTATAAACAGGACACATCTTCTGTGCACAGGTAGCCTAACTCACCTTAAGGACTGTAACTTTTTCATAGATGCACCCACCGTGAGGGTCAGTGGATACTCTGATGTGTAGTAGTTACATCATTGTTGCTGCATCTTTTGATGGTAATGAGTCCCAGCAGCCTCAGCAGCAGCAGCAGCAGTTATTTCCATCTGTAACAACACAAGGCCAGACCCCAGAGGCTGCGGTCTGTGTGGACACTTGGACACTCAGGAGGCAGTGAGCTGCTTCGCCAGCAGGCAAATTAGGAGCAGCAGGCAATCACGGGAGAAGACCCAGCTGTCACCATGGTTACTACTGAAAGCAGAGCAGCTTCAGGCCTTTGCTGAAGACACTGTTTCTCCATGAGGAGTGTGGTCTTACACACCCCTCACAGAAAGTTCAGTAGTTGATCTGACCTTTGTGATGACCCACTGTCCCACCTTTGAGCCATGTGGGGACATCATGAACAGCTCCAGGTTCATTTCAGTTTCCCACATTTTTCAAAGATCTCTGGCTTTAAGAACATTTTAACAGAACAACCAACCATCCAACCATCCATGGTTTCATTGGAAACTGTTTGTTAGCCTCTTGGTTTTAGCATCATTTGTAGCATCTTTTGGAAGCTGACAACATGAAGTGCAGGACTATCTCAGATGTTTTAATGGGGACTTCACCACATTGTTCAGCAGGTCAGAGGGTTTCAACACTGAGCACACCTCTGACCTGTGCACATCATACACCCTCAGCTGTGGAGAGTAGAGTGAGTCAGCTCTGGACGGTCACACAAACCATAGATAATGACTGACGGTCAAATCTGAGATGTTAAATCAATTCCTGTCCACTGGACACTTCCACTCTTCTTGGGACACATTAAATTTCTTCATTTGTCACTATAAACTTGGTCATGTTGTGGTTCAGATAAACCTTTCTCTTTTTGATAAGGTCTTTTGTCTAACAGTTATTTGAACAATTAATTGATTGTTTACATGTACTAAGATAAAGAGAAATCCTTAATTACAATACAATGGTTCAGGTCACAAACACTTATTAGCTTAGTGAGTAATGTTGAGTTGGATTTCTGGGAAACCAGATTTCCCAACATGGCAGCTGGAGTATTTTACATGTTGTATGTCAGTCCATTAGACGTTGAGCTGGTTCAGTCAGTTTGATGCTGTCGTGTTGTTTTCAGCACATATCACATCAAATGTTTCTCATCATTTCTAATCATATATATCTCTGTGTAACCTTAGTCAACCCTCATACCCCCTTTCTTTACCTCATGTATTTAGTCTTGAAGGAACAGCAGGCTCGTACTGAGAAGAAGGTATATACTTGATGATTTGCAGTTTAATAATTACTTTTCCTGTTCCAGCTGTGGATGCTTTAATATACTTTCATTTAGGCCTCAGTGGTGGGCCTAAGATTGCTACTTCAACTTAAAAGTTTGTTTATAATAATAAAATCAAGTGATAACATTTTATATCTTAGTAAGAAGTTAACTTTATTGTGACATCATATTATGTTCTGTGAAAACACTTCTGGGCATTACTCAGCACTGTAAGTCAGGCAGCCTGGTTGATCAGTGGAGGCATATTTTAAGTTTAGTTTCTACTGTGCTGAAGGCTTTTTGAAAAGAGCTAAAGCTAAGTGAAGTAAGATGCACTGATGTCATGTGATAGGAGATTTACAGAGGAAACAAAAACTGACACCTGAGTACTGATTTACTAAACTTTGATAGGAGCAGCGCTGGTGGTCTTTGTGTTTTCCACTGTTCCAATAACGAAACACCTGTCCGAGCTGGTGAACTGCCATGCTCAGGATCGAGGTGGGACTGCTCTGCTCTGGCGTCTATGGGTGAGGTGTTTAGGGAGTGTCTGTAAATTACAATATCTATTGATAGGCTGTGCACGAGGGGCCTTTAGGTTACAAAAAATAACCTGGGTTACATTATCACATTATTCTTATCTTATTCTTATCTTATCTTATCTTATCTTAGACTGTAGATCGTAGATAAACTGGGACAGAAAACATACTGTAGAAATGATTTCACTGATTGAAGTCAGACTGAGAATGAACTGTAAATCAGAGTGTATCATCAAGTTTCTTCTATGACGATCAACAAACAATTATGAGGAGGAGCAGTTAAAGTTAATCTTGCCTGGTTGTGCTGTAAAGGAGAAAAAGAAAAGAGGAGAGAAGGAGTTGATGTCTGAGTCAGTCTGACTGATATGAGATCTATGGACTATGATCAGTGTGTGGATCATTGGTCAGTGGACAAAGATGACTATATATGATGATAAGAATCTACTGGCCTACCATACCATCAAATGTGTACAGAAGTCATATTTTCAGTCATTCATCACGTTTTATTATATGTTTATTGTTTTTACAAGTAGCCATAAAAGACGTCACTAGGACCTTCATCAATTTTTGAAGCTACAGTTTACACTTTTACCACATAAAGAAAAGAGACAGGTTGTGAGATTAGATTGGCTGCTCATACATACATACATGCAACATCTGTTCTGAACCAAGAGTAAGAGCACTACCACATGTTCTGGAGACTGTGGAGGACTTCAGTATATTTTCTAGAGAATGCTTCAAGACTGATCAATTGTTCATACACAAAATGAAAGTAAATCGATGACAAAAAAAAAACAATTGTAGACAGTCAGAAAGAATGACTGAAAAGATATAGGTTTACTTAATATGTAGTTTTAACTGTACAAAACGTCTGAACATGCTAAACAGTGCAGACAAAAGGCTGACTGTACCACTGGAAGGCTTTTCAACATAGAAATAGCTGATCATTCATGTTTACTTTTAGACAGTTAATGACACACTAGATACATAAATTACATGTTCTTTATCGCTGTTAACACTACTACTAACAGGGACATCCCTTACATATTTTTTCTTGTTCTAAATAAACCAGTTCATTAGATGACAGATGACATACACTGAGCAGGCTACATTCTTTTACCAGAAGTAAGATTTCTGCATATGACACGGATTTTAGACAGATTCAGTCCATACATTACAGGGTTGAAGAGCGGCTGGCATGTGAGCCAGTATAATGATAAGAAAATACGCAATGTAATGGGCACATTTCTCATATCAAACCTACTCTGCACTATTTCAAAGAAAGCCCCAAAGGAGAAATTCAATAGAGAAACAAGATGAGGTGTGCAGGTACTGAGAGCTTTCTGTCTGGTCTGTTTAGAGCCAGAAAAACACACTCTGAGAATCCTCATGTAAGTGTAAAGGATTAAAATTATAAGTGAAACTATGACAGTAAAAACATAAACAAGCCCAAAGATGTTCGTGACAGTTGTGTCAAAGCAGGCCAGTTTAACAATAGAGAAGTTGTCACAGTACACTTTGTGAATGGTATTCCCACAGAGCTGTAAAGGAGCACTCAGAGATAGCATGACAACAGTGGCAAACACACTGTATAACCATGCAAACGCAGTAAGGATTGCAACCTTAATGGATGACATTTGTGTGTTATATTGCAGAGGATAACAGATAGACAGATACCTGTCATAAGACATCACACCTAAGGTGAAGAACTCCACACTTCCATAGAAATGAACACAAAAGATCTGCAGGAAACAAAAGAATGTAGACACAGTGTGAATGTCAGAGAGGATCTGAATCAGCAGGGATGGAAACAACGCTGTACTACCACAGAGTTCATTTACAAACAGGCTGCACAGAAACATGTACATGGGCTCATGTAAACTCCTGTTCATACAGATAATTAAAATAAGAGAGAGATTGACAAAGACAATGATCATGTATAAAAACAAAACAGCAAAAAAAGACAAATACTTGAAAATCCCTGTGTCAAAGTAGGCAACTAGTGTAAAATATGAAACATGAGTAGAGTTAATCATGACCTTTGACTTCGCTCTTTGAGTAATGATAACATTATTCAGCACATCTGGAGCTAAAACAGCAGTCACGACAGTAACAGTAAACAGATTCATTGACCATTATGAAAACAGATCCTCTATCTGCAGTCACACTGTGAATCCCTCCTAACCCACACAGAACACTGCTTCTGCTCCTTTAAACTGTTCAGGTGAGGTGACGACCACAGCAGCAGACGTCACTCCTCATTATCACACTGACTGTTGCTGATCCAGTTGTGGCTAAAATGGCAAACTCTCTTTCTGCATATATCATACAAAATGGATAAATCAGTGTGTACTTTATTCATTGAAATCTGAACTGAAATCAGGTACTGAAAAGTGGACACAGTCATGGCTCTGTCCATACATTTACATGATGTTAAGTAACTGGGTTACAATTAACTTTTTCCAAACTGACAACTTTATTAATGATTTAGGATCAAAAATGGGAGAAATTAGCTAAGGAGGTAGAGAAAACAGGAAGTTATGTGTATATCAGGTTTTTACAAGTTATCATACCAAATTATATTGGAAGCATCTATATCTGACCATTTCTGTAGGTTTTGGAGACAGGTGATTCACTTTATCACTGTATAATACATACATAAACTTTGCACTGTGTGTAAGGTCTGTGTCTGCCTGTTGTCGGCCTCACACTGCACTGAGTTTTGCTCTCAAACACAGCAAAGAAAAAAAACATGTTCAGTGACTTATATCAGTAAATCACACATTCACATGTACAGTTAGGTGCCATAGTTTTACCATAGTGACCTTAAAACTCAGTACAGGGATATGATGAGAAATCAGTCAGGTTATGAAATTGTTTTATTTGTTGACAGACACTTCTGACAGATTATAGAAAATCACAGTTACATTAAAAGGCTTTTTGCACAGTATTGAAATAGGCTCATAAATAAATGACTGTGTACAGGAGACGGTGCTTCTTTTGTCACTCCGTGTATCATGCTGAAGGTCCATAACATAGTATATTCATAATTTAGTTGCATACTTGAGTGCATTGTGAGTTATTAATAGGGATGGGTACACTTTAAATTTCTCAAGATTAGTGCTGACAGAATACACAGCAGACACATCTGAGCATCCAGCACAAATGACAGACTCACATCAGATCATGTGACACCATCTGTCTGTCTGTCACACACCTGGTGCTGGTGCTTCACACTGTACATTTCAACATGTTGAGTGTCCCTGGGTACTAGTGGTCAGTGCACCAACTTTAACAACATGAATCTTGAATGTGAAAGCAGTACATAATATACAGCACAAATAATGAAGCTCACACAAACTTTTGAAGCTTTCAGCCACAGTTAAGTTTCCTTTTCACAAACTGAATAGTTGTTATTGCATCAGTATTCACTATAATAATCAAATGAATAATAATTAAAAATAAATGAAATTAGTCAAATCAGCATTTCTTTTAATTAAGGGCTGTAACGTATTGCCAATTGGTATATCATTTCACTTTTAAATTCTTTTCAGGCAAATCAGTTCAGTGTCAGATAACATCTGCAGTCACATTTTCTTGTTAAAGAGCACATTTTTACATACAATGCATATTTTCGACATTTTTAGTCCATACACTAAAGGGTTGATGAGTGGCTGGACTATAAGCCAATACAAAGACAAAATAAGGCGTAACATACTGGGTATATTTTTCATATTAAACCTGCTCTGCATTATTTCAAAGAAAGCCCCTAAGGAGAAGTTCAATAGAGAAGCAAGGTGAGGTGTGCAGGTACTGACAGCTTTCTGTCTGGTCTGTTTAGAGCCAGAAAAACACACTCTGAGAATCCTCATGTAAGTGTAAAGAATCAACAATATGAGACTTAAGATTACTGTGAACATGTGAACAAGACCAAAGATGTTATTGACACTTGTGTCAGAGCAGGCCAGTTTGACAATATAATAGTTGTCACAGTACACTTTGTTTATAATGTTCCCACACAGCTGTAAACGGGCAGTCAGATAAAACACAATGAAAATATTGCAAAGAATAGGGTAGCACCATGTTAGAGCAGTAAGCATGGCAATCTTATTAGATGTCATTTGTGTGTTATATTGCAGAGGATAACAGATAGCAAGGTATCTGTCATAAGACATGATGGCTAGGGTAAAAAATTCTACAGCTCCATATGAGTACAAACAGAAAACCTGCAGGAAACACAGAGGCACAGACACAGTGTGAATGTCAGAGAGGATCTGAACCAGCAGGAATGGAAACATCCCTGTACTACCATACAGTTCATTTGCAAACAGGCTGCACAGAAACAGGTACATGGGCTCATGTAAACTCCTGTTCATACAGATGATAACAATCAGAAATAAATTGGCACAAATAATTGAAGTATAATAAACCAGGAGAATCAGGAAATATAAGTATTTCAAATGGCCGATTTCAAAGTAGGCACTAAGGGTGAAATATGAAACCTGTGTAGAGTTTGTCATGGTCTTCCTCTAAGTTCCTTCAGTGAATATTGACACCACCCAGAAGATAAAACCATTCTGTAATTATACATTGGCCACAGTGTTATTTAACAAGATCAAATGTATGATTGCGATCATAGGTAGGTATATCAAACTTACCATTACCTTACTTAAAGGCAGCAAAATGCAGGTTACGACACTGGATGAATCCTCACATCGACCTGCTCGCTTGTTGCAGTCATACTGTATCACCTCCCCAACTGAACCCAGACACGTATTATATCCTTTTAGCATCTTAACGTGAGGGGATGCCCACAGCAACTGTCTGACCTCATCAAGAGACACACTCTTACTGGTTTACTATTGATAGAAGTCAAGAAGCAACATTACATCATGTTTTGTTCAAGGTATGTTATTGCTGAGTTGTTGCACAAGTTAGTATTGTATATGCACATATTTTGAGGTGTCTTTGTCAAACAATCTGGACATGCTTTATGTTCAAGTCAGATTTCTTCACCAAAAACATAAAACGCATGTGAACACATTCACACGTAAGACTTGATAACTGAGGTGCAGGAGAACATCCTGTAAAATGGGAAAACCTACGTCCTGGCAAAAGTAGTGATGAAAGGAATTTAGGGAAAAGCAGGATGTCAGCAGCATTTGGGGCATGACCCTTTCCATCTTTCCTGACTTCTGATACCACATCTACGCAAGGTCTGTACATCCTCCACAACGAGCCGCTGCTAAAGCTCCTGCTAGCCTGCACGTGACAGGAACGCTGCTGCTTTGCTGCTTATGCGATTTTGCTTTGTTTCTCCTTTGTTATACTGGATACTGCGTGTGTGCGTGCGTTGTGCTGAATGCAGAACAAAATGACAAGAAACCAGATAAGGAGGCACCGACGAGGATAAGAGAGAAAGCGAGTGGGACTGGGTTTTAAAGGGGACATATCATGGAAATATCAGTTTTCGAAGGCTCTTTAACATATATTTGGTGTTTGTCTTGCCTTCTGGCCCCAAAATGTGAGAATTGACAAATGAATCTGTATTTTGCTCCCTAGATCAAAATCCATGTGGTTTTTCAAGCTGTTCTCTCGGTTGTCACACAATGATGTCATTAGTTTTCAAATTTGCATAATACCACCCCTACCTGTGAGTACCGTTAGAAGGGGTCAGGATGTTTGATCCTTGGGGTATTTTGACCAATTAATTAATTTGTGGAAAACGGACATGATAAGTCTCCTTTAAAGCCACACAGAGACCAGGTCCCGGTGCTCCTGATCAGGGAAGACTTCCAGATTAGGGCAGCAGCACCTCCACCTCAGACAAAAGGAGAAAGGTTCAGCAAGGGCAGACACCTAGTAAGACGTTGTCTTTATTTGAATTTATTTTGATTTGGTTGTTTTTATTGCACGGCTATTTTTTACTCATGTTTTATGTTTTTTTTATTTGTATTTTATATATAATGTTATGCCTCATGTGAGCTGTTATGTCTTTTTATTTATTCCTCTGAACAGCACTTTGGTCCACTGTGTTGTTTTAAAGTGCTTAACAAATAAAGTCGGATTGTCCTGTCCTGTGGCCTGGCCTCCCAGTTACTTGTTGTCCCTGTTTGCCACATTCTCGACCCTGACCTCATTGCTGACTTCCACCATCGTCACCCTGACCAGCTTCCAGCACTGCTGCGTCACAAAGGGGGTCCCCCAGTTTTTCTTGTCAGACAAAATTACATGGGCTGTCCAGGGGCTGCTGGAAGGCAGGTGTAACGTTCCCCCTGCCATCCAATCAGATGGTCTTTAATGAAGCCGGCGAAAAAATCCATGGAACTGTGGATAACGTTATATAACATATACAATGTTACTACATATATATTTGTGTAGTCTTATCTGCCACAGACAAAAGATTATTGGTTACAGGTGCATTTGTATCACGGTGCGCAGAGAGGAGAGCTGGGGCCAAGTACTGCACTGAAGTTGAAAGATTGGTTTTTGGCCAAAAGACGCCAGGTGGAAGGCAGAGAGCCTCCATTCTCCCTGGAAAGAAGTTACAAGTCATGTATTTAACCATCACAATTACTTAAAAGTGGTTTAATTAAGGTAAAAATGTAGCATAGCTACAGTAAAAATCCTGCATAGCTCCTCTTTAAAATGCTGTAACAAATTAAACAGCTGAACAATTACTACTTACTTAATAATGTAATCACACATAACATTATACTGGTTTTCTTTTTCTTGTGTGGTAGCAATACTCATACTTCTGTGCTTGTTTTATATAACATACTTTCATGTCATAGAAACACTTTATCATTAGACCATGCCCATGCTTATATTGCTGTGAAAAACACTAATCCAAATTTTTGTGGTACCAATTTCCTACTAGATTCCTACATAAAAGATTATATAACATTTGTGCAAATCTTTTAAAGCATCTCTCTTATCCTATCTCTTCTGACATCAATTAAAAAGTAGTATCCACCAGTGGTTCCCCTGACAACGGGGTCAGTCTACAGTTGTGGGCGTCCACTGATTTGAAAAGGTTAAAAGAAGCAAGAGAGTTTCAGCTCAGTTAGGAGGGACCCACTGTGTCACTTCAGCTGGGCAATGTAAGGATCCACATGTGACATGAGCTATGTATTATCTTATTGTTGCGCTCCATACATTTTAAATAAGGGAGTGCATTTAACTGTGTTGAGCCTAATATTATTAATGTGTGTGATGGTTAACTGCTCAATGTGTTCTTTCATCCTATGGACAGTGTTAATATCTACGTTATGAAGCTAAAGGAAGAGCATGACAAACTCTACACAGGTTTCATTTTTCACACTTGCTGCCTACATTGACACAGGGCTTTTAAGATACCTGTTTTTTATTATTGTTGTGTGTTTATATTTGGTAATGGTTGGTGCCAATGTCTTGCTGATTGTAGTTATCTGTATGAACAGGAGTTTACATGAGCCCATGTACCTGTTTCTGTGCAGCCTGTTTGTGAATGAACTGTATGGTAGTACAGGGTTGTTTCCACTGCTGCTGGTTCAGATCCTCTCTGACATTCACACTGTGTCTGCGCCTTTTTGTTTTCTGCAGATCTTCTTTTTATACCTTTATGGAGCTGTAGAGTATTTAAGCTTAGCTGCCATGTCTTATGACAGATACCTTGCAATCTGTTACCCTCTACAATATAATACCAAAATGACATTTAACAAAATTGCTGTCCTTATTGTTTTTACATGGCTGTGCCCTTTACTTCTTTGTATCGTGATGGTATCCTTGAGTAACTCCTTACAGCTATGTGGGAACATTATTGAGAAAATATACTGTGATAACTATTCCATCGTCAAACTGTCATGTTCTGATGTCACAATCAACAACATTTATGGACTTATTATTACTGCACTCTCAGTCCTTTGCCCTCTAATTGTAATTCTTTACACTTACATGAGGATTTTTAAAGTGTGTTTTTCTGGCTCTAAACAGACCAGACAGAAAGCTGTCAGTACCTGCACACCTCACATTGCTTCTCTATTGAACTTCACCATAGGAGCTTCCTTTGAAATAGTGCAGAGCAGGTTTAATATGAAAAATGTACCCAATATTTTGAGAATATTTTTATCATTGTACTGGCTCACATGCCAGCCGCTCCTCAACCCCTTAATGTATGGTCTAAATTTGTCCAAAATCCGCATCATATGTAAAAGTCTTGTGTTTTCTAAAATTTAGGACACTTACGTCATGGCCATTATTCTAATTTCTGTGTTTCCCAAACACTGAAAATGTGCTTGTGGTTGCTTAAGGTTATAATTGTAACACTTCAAATTCACCAGAATAACTGTGGAGGCCCAAGCTGCCTCCTGAATAGACAATTTAGTTTTGCAAATGAAAAGACACTTTGTTCCATAATGTTGTTTTGAAATACTGTATGAATAAAAGCGGTAAAATTATCAAGTGGAAAGGAGACCACTGATATTTGCTCAGACAGAATACAAAAGAAAACCTTTTTATAACAGTAATATAACATGATTAGACTGATTTTATGGAAGCCGACAGGTGACTATATTGAAATGATAATGTGATTCCACAAAACATTATTATTGTGTTATTTGATTCAAAATCAAAATTAACATGAAATAATTCAGTTTGCATTTTCAGGTAATCGCCTGGATGAATTGACAATATTAAAATGAAAACAGAAAAACTTGTTTGATTTCATTTTCATAGTCTTAACCTGCTCTTTGATGGACAATATTTAAATGCTATACTTATAACACCACGCTCTTTTTGGGGTCACATTGAAAATTTAAATGCAATTGTCTAACAATTTGAAAATGAAAATGAAGAGCACTTGACATTTCATTATGAAAGTTTTAAACAGACTATATTCAAATACAATAAGCAAAAAAGTGTCATCTCACTACTTGAAACATGAAAATGTAATCTGTAAAACCTCACATAAAGGCAGGTGGCTTTGGTTTGCACTTTCTGTATGGCTGGCAGAGAATTGCTGCTGCTTTTGCCGTTGAGACCTGCAGAATGTTGCTTTGCTCAGTTTAATACGCACATTGGAGAAAATTATTTTAATAATAATAACACGCGTCTTTCTTCAGGACCTTTTACACCAAAATTAAAACATTCAGAAATATAAACAATGTATAGTATGAATTAATCATATATCGGTAGTAAACATACATACATAAACCCACACATGTATACATATATTCAGGCAGACAACCCATGTACATGTGCACTCATACATGTAAGAAGTAACATTTAAGCAATTTTCCAGTGTACGTCTCACCACTAGAAAAGGCCAGCCTAAATAGCTTGGTTTTAAGTTTTGATTTAAAGAAACTACAAATGTGTTTTTGCAGAGTCTTGGGGAGAGCATTTCAAAGGTTTGAGTTTGGTATCAGAGGAACAGGACACAGACACGTAGACTCACGGTGTTTAGATATTCAGGTATGAAGGGGCTAATGGATCAGCTGTGTGATCCATGCTTGCAGTGAAGCTGAAAACAGATGTGCACAGCCGTGTGCAGCACACCGCATCAATGTGAATAAGATGGCAGAGGGAGAGAGAAAAAGGTGTTGCAGAGACTGACAAATTAAGTTTGTGTGTGTGTGTGTGTGCGACTGTAAAGGAAGTCGGATCCCTCGTGTTATTGTTTCAACAAGATTATTATTTGTTAGTTCTTGACCTGCTGACTGAGGTTATGTTGTCATTGTTACCTCAAGGTTTGGTGTTTATGTGTGGCACCGTAACACTGTCACACAATAACACCAAAAACAGAGAAGAAGGTGGAAAACTTGTCCGCTGTATTAAAACTCCAAACACATACATTACGAAACGTATGTGGATTAGATTAAACCTGTATCCGTGGGGACGGGCTCTGAGTGGGGCGCTTTGGGCTTGTCTGTAATTTGTCTGAGCCCTTTTCAGACAGATGCTGAGTCATTAGCTGAGAACTGCAGTAGTAGTTTCTCAGCGTACAACTGTTTAGCATCCCTCACCACCTTGCTAAACCTGGTCTTTGACTCTTTGCACTTGTCCTTGTCCCTGCTCTTGAACGCCTCCTCCTTCTGCAACCTCAGCTGTCTGAGTTCAGAGGTAAACCAAGGTTTCTCATTGTTGTACCAACCCCCTGGTGGGTACACAGCTGTCCTCACAGAAGGTGATGTACAAGGTCACAGTCTCTGTGTACTCATCCAGACTGCCGATAGCAGCTCTGAACACATCCCAGTCTGTAGACTCCAAACATGCCTGGGTGCCTATGACCAAAATGTCCACAAGATCCACAGTTGGTGGGATGAAAATGGGTGTTAAATCCACTGGGGTGAGGAGTTCCTCTCTCGTCAATGAAACTCAGGTATCGCCACAAGACACTGCCTACAAACAAAACAACACACAAAGATGCGGTCTGCTGGGGCAGCAGGCAGTGAGGTCAGTGAGGAGGTTAAAAGAAGCAGACGCAGAGGCTCAGCTCAGTTATGATGGACTCAGAGTATGAACACAGTAGGTGGATGTCATAAACTGTACTATGATGTCTTGCCTTATAATGATGAACTACATCTGGGAAACTTTGGGGAATGTTTGAAAAGAGTTTCCTTAATAATTGAGTTCTTCACTGTTTGTACATTGAATACAGTGGGAGTTTAATGCTTTAGCTGTACACAGTGCAAACCAACAGCTTTGTAGGTTTGAGTTAACCTTAAAAATCTATAACACAATGTTATGGAGTTAGTTCTTATACAGTGTTATTACGATTCATGAGCCACAGGGACCATGGTAAATGCTACAAAGGTCTCATATTTCATACTAAGTGCCTATTTTGAAACTGGAGTTTTCAAATATTTATATTTTACTATTATTATGTCTTTGTACCTTTTGATAATCTGTGCCAATGTGTTGCTGATTGTGGTGATCTGTATGAACAGGAGTTTACATGAGCCCATGTACCTGTTTCTGTGCAGCCTGTTTGTAAATGAACTGTATGGTAGTACAGGGATGTTTCCATTCCTGCTGGTTCAGATCCTCTCTGACATTCACACTGTGTCTAAGCCTTTTTGTCTCCTGCAGATTTTCTGTGTTTACACTTATGCCACGGTTGAGTT